>RQOL01000374.1:2224412-2491320 GCA_013076295.1 Sanderia malayensis | reverse complement strand
TGTTGTTTTGATTCAGCGATTGTTTTTGTTTCAGCTTCCACATCGATTCCTGCTTCAACAACCCAGACTTGTAAGATGCATGCAGATTAGTTGCTTTTGTTTCTTGATCTTTGAATTGTTGTTTTGATTCAGCGATTGTTTTTGTTGCAGCTTCCACATCGATTCCTGCTTCAACAACCCAGACTTGTAAGATGCATGCAGATTAGTTGCTTTTGTTTCTTGATCTTTGAATTGTTGTTTTGATTCAGCGATTGTTTTTGTTCAGCTTCCACATCGATTCCTGCTTCAACAACCCAGATTGTAAGATGCATGCATGATTAGTTGCTTTTGTTTCTTGATCTTTGAATTGTTGTTTTGATTCAGCGATTGTTTTTGTTTCAGCTTCCACATCGATTCCTGCTTCAACAACCCAGACTTGTAAGATGCATGCATGATTAGTTGCTTTTGTTTCTTGATCTTTGAATTGTTGTTTTGATTCAGCGATTGTTTTTGTTTCAGCTTCCACATCGATTCCTGCTTCAACAACCCAGACTTGTAAGATGCATGCAGATTAGTTGCTTTTGTTTCTTGATCTTTGAATTGTTGTTTTGATTCAGCGATTGTTTTTGTTGCAGCTTCCACATCGATTCCTGCTTCAACAACCCAGACTTGTAAGATGCATGCATGATTAGTTGCTTTTGTTTCTTGATCTTTGAATTGTTGTTTTGATTCAGCGATTGTTTTTGTTTCAGCTTCCACATCGATTCCTGCTTCAACAACCCAGACTTGTAAGATGCATGCAGATTAGTTGCTTTTGTTTCTTGATCTTTGAATTGTTGTTTTCATTCAGCGATTGTTTTTGTTTCAGCTTCCACATCGATTCCTGCTTCAACAACCCAGACTTGTAAGATGCATGCATGATTAGTTGCTTTTGTTTCTTGATCTTTGAATTGTTGTTTTCATTCAGCGATTGTTTTTGTTTCAGCTTCCACATCGATTCCTGCTTCAACAACCCAGACTTGTAAGATGCATGCATGATTAGTTGCTTTTGTTTCTTGATCTTTGAATTGTTGTTTTGATTCAGCGATTGTTTTTGTTTCAGCTTCCACATCGATTCCTGCTTCAACAACCCAGACTTGTAAGATGCATGCAGATTAGTTGCTTTTGTTTCTTGATCTTTGAATTGTTGTTTTGATTCAGCGATTGTTTTTGTTTCAGCTTCCACATCGATTCCAGCTTCAACAACCCAGACTTGTAAGATGCATGCATGATTAGTTGCTTTTGTTTCTTGATCTTTGAATTGTTGTTTTCATTCAGCGATTGTTTTTGTTTCAGCTTCCACATCGATTCCTGCTTCAACAACCCAGACTTGTAAGATGCATGCAGATTAGTTGCTTTTGTTTCTTGATCTTTGAATTGTTGTTTTGATTCAGCGATTGTTTTTGTTCAGCTTCCACATCGATTCCTGCTTCAACAACCCAGACTTGTAAGATGCATGCATGATTAGTTGCTTTTGTTTCTTGATCTTTGAATTGTTGTTTTGATTCAGCGATTGTTTTTGTTTCAGCTTCCACATCGATTCCTGCTTCAACAACCCAGACTTGTAAGATGCATGCAGATTAGTTGCTTTTGTTTCTTGATCTTTGAATTGTTGTTTTGATTCAGCGATTGTTTTTGTTTCAGCTTCCACATCGATTCCGCTTCAACAACCCAGACTTGTAAGATGCATGCAGATTAGTTGCTTTTGTTTCTTGATCTTTGAATTGTTGTTTTGATTCAGCGATTGTTTTTGTTCAGCTTCCACATCGATTCCTGCTTCAACAACCCAGACTTGTAAGATGCATGCATGATTAGTTGCTTTTGTTTCTTGATCTTTGAATTGTTGTTTTGATTCAGCGATTGTTTTTGTTTCAGCTTCCACATCGATTCCTGCTTCAACAACCCAGACTTGTAAGATGCATGCACGATTAGTTGCTTTTGTTTCTTGATCTTTGAATTGTTGTTTTGATTCAGCGATTGTTTTTGTTGCAGCTTCCACATCGATTGCTGCTTCAACAACCCAGACTTGTAAGATGCATGCAGATTAGTTGCTTTTGTTTCTTGATCTTTGAATTGTTGTTTTGATTCAGCGATTGTTTTTGTTTCAGCTTCCACATCGATTCCTGCTTCAACAACCCAGACTTGTAAGATGCATGCAGATTAGTTGCTTTTGTTTCTTGATCTTTGAATTGTTGTTTTGATTCAGCGATTGTTTTTGTTCAGCTTCCACATCGATTCCTGCTTCAACAACCCAGATTTGTAAAATGCATGCATGATTAGTTGCTTTTGTTTCTTGATCTTTGAATTGTTGTTTTGATTCAGCGATTGTTTTTGTTTCAGCTTCCACATCGATTCCAGCTTCAACAACCCAGACTTGTAAGATGCATGCAGATTAGTTGCTTTTGTTTCTTGATCTTTGAATTGTTGTTTTGATTCAGCGATTGTTTTTGTTTCAGCTTCCACATCGATTCCTGCTTCAACAACCCAGACTTGTAAGATGCATGCAGATTAGTTGCTTTTGTTTCTTGATCTTTGAATTGTTGTTTTGATTCAGCGATTGTTTTTGTTTCAGCTTCCACATCGATTCCTGCTTCAACAACCCAGACTTGTAAGATGCATGCAGATTAGTTGCTTTTGTTTCTTGATCTTTGAATTGTTGTTTTGATTCAGCGATTGTTTTTGTTTCAGCTTCCACATCGATTCCTGCTTCAACAACCCAGACTTGTAAGATGCATGCAGATTAGTTGCTTTTGTTTCTTGATCTTTGAATTGTTGTTTTGATTCAGCGATTGTTTTTGTTCAGCTTCCACATCGATTCCTGCTTCAACAACCCAGATTGTAAGATGCATGCATGATTAGTTGCTTTTGTTTCTTGATCTTTGAATTGTTGTTTTGATTCAGCGATTGTTTTTGTTCAGCTTCCACATCGATTCCTGCTTCAACAACCCAGACTTGTAAGATGCATGCAGATTAGTTGCTTTTGTTTCTTGATCTTTGAATTGTTGTTTTGATTCAGCGATTGTTTTTGTTCAGCTTCCACATCGATTCCTGCTTCAACAACCCAGACTTGTAAGATGCATGCAGATTAGTTGCTTTTGTTTCTTGATCTTTGAATTGTTGTTTTGATTCAGCGATTGTTTTTGTTTCAGCTTCCACATCGATTCCTGCTTCAACAACCCAGACTTGTAAGATGCATGCAGATTAGTTGCTTTTGTTTCTTGATCTTTGAATTGTTGTTTTGATTCAGCGATTGTTTTTGTTTCAGCTTCCACATCGATTCCTGCTTCAACAACCCAGACTTGTAAGATGCATGCATGATTAGTTGCTTTTGTTTCTTGATCTTTGAATTGTTGTTTTGATTCAGCGATTGTTTTTGTTTCAGCTTCCACATCGATTCCTGCTTCAACAACCCAGACTTGTAAGATGCATGCAGATTAGTTGCTTTTGTTTCTTGATCTTTGAATTGTTGTTTTGATTCAGCGATTGTTTTTGTTCAGCTTCCACATCGATTCCTGCTTCAACAACCCAGACTTGTAAGATGCATGCAGATTAGTTGCTTTTGTTTCTTGATCTTTGAATTGTTGTTTTGATTCAGCGATTGTTTTTGTTTCAGCTTCCACATCGATTCCAGCTTCAACAACCTAGACTTGTAAGATGCATGCATGATTAGTTGCTTTTGTTTCCTGATCTTTGAATTGTTGTTTTGATTCAGCGATTGTTTTTGTTGCAGCTTCCACATCGATTGCTGCTTCAACAACCCAGACTTGTAAGATGCATGCAGATTAGTTGCTTTTGTTTCTTGATCTTTGAATTGTTGTTTTGATTCAGCGATTGTTTTTGTTTCAGCTTCCACATCGATTCCTGCTTCAACAACCCAGACTTGTAAGATGCATGCAGATTAGTTGCTTTTGTTTCTTGATCTTTGAATTGTTGTTTTGATTCAGCGATTGTTTTTGTTCAGCTTCCACATCGATTCCTGCTTCAACAACCCAGATTTGTAAAATGCATGCATGATTAGTTGCTTTTGTTTCTTGATCTTTGAATTGTTGTTTTGATTCAGCGATTGTTTTTGTTTCAGCTTCCACATCGATTCCTGCTTCAACAACCCAGACTTGTAAGATGCATGCAGATTAGTTGCTTTTGTTTCTTGATCTTTGAATTGTTGTTTTGATTCAGCGATTGTTTTTGTTCAGCTTCCACATCGATTCCTGCTTCAACAACCCAGACTTGTAAGATGCATGCAGATTAGTTGCTTTTGTTTCTTGATCTTTGAATTGTTGTTTTGATTCAGCGATTGTTTTTGTTCAGCTTCCACATCGATTCCAGCTTCAACAACCCAGACTTGTAAGATGCATGCAGATTAGTTGCTTTTGTTTCTTGATCTTTGAATTGTTGTTTTGATTCAGCGATTGTTTTTGTTGCAGCTTCCACATCGATTCCTGCTTCAACAACCCAGACTTGTAAGATGCATGCAGATTAGTTGCTTTTGTTTCTTGATCTTTGAATTGTTGTTTTGATTCAGCGATTGTTTTTGTTTCAGCTTCCACATCGATTCCTGCTTCAACAACCCAGACTTGTAAGATGCATGCAGATTAGTTGCTTTTGTTTCTTGATCTTTGAATTGTTGTTTTGATTCAGCGATTGTTTTTGTTTCAGCTTCCACATCGATTCCTGCTTCAACAACCCAGACTTGTAAGATGCATGCAGATTAGTTGCTTTTGTTTCTTGATCTTTGAATTGTTGTTTTGATTCAGCGATTGTTTTTGTTTCAGCTTCCACATCGATTCCTGCTTCAACAACCCAGACTTGTAAGATGCATGCAGATTAGTTGCTTTTGTTTCTTGATCTTTGAATTGTTGTTTTGATTCAGCGATTGTTTTTGTTGCAGCTTCCACATCGATTCCTGCTTCAACAACCCAGATTGTAAGATGCATGCATGATTAGTTGCTTTTGTTTCTTGATCTTTGAATTGTTGTTTTGATTCAGCGATTGTTTTTGTTTCAGCTTCCACATCGATTCCTGCTTCAACAACCCAGACTTGTAAGATGCATGCAGATTAGTTGCTTTTGTTTCTTGATCTTTGAATTGTTGTTTTGATTCAGCGATTGTTTTTGTTGCAGCTTCCACATCGATTCCTGCTTCAACAACCCAGACTTGTAAGATGCATGCAGATTAGTTGCTTTTGTTTCTTGATCTTTGAATTGTTGTTTTGATTCAGCGATTGTTTTTGTTTCAGCTTCCACATCGATTCCTGCTTCAACAACCCAGACTTGTAAGATGCATGCATGATTAGTTGCTTTTGTTTCTTGATCTTTGAATTGTTGTTTTGATTCAGCGATTGTTTTTGTTTCAGCTTCCACATCGATTCCTGCTTCAACAACCCAGACTTGTAAGATGCATGCAGATTAGTTGCTTTTGTTTCTTGATCTTTGAATTGTTGTTTTGATTCAGCGATTGTTTTTGTTGCAGCTTCCACATCGATTCCTGCTTCAACAACCCAGACTTGTAAGATGCATGCAGATTAGTTGCTTTTGTTTCTTGATCTTTGAATTGTTGTTTTGATTCAGCGATTGTTTTTGTTTCAGCTTCCACATCGATTCCTGCTTCAACAACCCAGACTTGTAAGATGCATGCATGATTAGTTGCTTTTGTTTCTTGATCTTTGAATTGTTGTTTTGATTCAGCGATTGTTTTTGTTTCAGCTTCCACATCGATTCCTGCTTCAACAACCCAGACTTGTAAGATGCATGCAGATTAGTTGCTTTTGTTTCTTGATCTTTGAATTGTTGTTTTGATTCAGCGATTGTTTTTGTTCAGCTTCCACATCGATTCCTGCTTCAACAACCCAGACTTGTAAGATGCATGCAGATTAGTTGCTTTTGTTTCTTGATCTTTGAATTGTTGTTTTGATTCAGCGATTGTTTTTGTTTCAGCTTCCACATCGATTCCGCTTCAACAACCCAGACTTGTAAGATGCATGCATGATTAGTTGCTTTTGTTTCTTGATCTTTGAATTGTTGTTTTGATTCAGCGATTGTTTTTGTTTCAGCTTCCACATCGATTCCTGCTTCAACAACCCAGACTTGTAAGATGCATGCAGATTAGTTGCTTTTGTTTCTTGATCTTTGAATTGTTGTTTTGATTCAGCGATTGTTTTTGTTTCAGCTTCCACATCGATTCCTGCTTCAACAACCCAGACTTGTAAGATGCATGCAGATTAGTTGCTTTTGTTTCTTGATCTTTGAATTGTTGTTTTGATTCAGCGATTGTTTTTGTTTCAGCTTCCACATCGATTCCTGCTTCAACAACCCAGACTTGTAAGATGCATGCAGATTAGTTGCTTTTGTTTCTTGATCTTTGAATTGTTGTTTTGATTCAGCGATTGTTTTTGTTTCAGCTTCCACATCGATTCCTGCTTCAACAACCCAGACTTGTAAGATGCATGCAGATTAGTTGCTTTTGTTTCTTGATCTTTGAATTGTTGTTTTGATTCAGCGATTGTTTTTGTTTCAGCTTCCACATCGATTCCTGCTTCAACAACCCAGACTTGTAAGATGCATGCAGATTAGTTGCTTTTGTTTCTTGATCTTTGAATTGTTGTTTTGATTCAGCGATTGTTTTTGTTTCAGCTTCCACATCGATTCCTGCTTCAACAACCCAGACTTGTAAGATGCATGCATGATTAGTTGCTTTTGTTTCTTGATCTTTGAATTGTTGTTTTGATTCAGCGATTGTTTTTGTTTCAGCTTCCACATCGATTCCTGCTTCAACAACCCAGACTTGTAAGATGCATGCAGATTAGTTGCTTTTGTTTCTTGATCTTTGAATTGTTGTTTTGATTCAGCGATTGTTTTTGTTGCAGCTTCCACATCGATTCCTGCTTCAACAACCCAGACTTGTAAGATGCATGCATGATTAGTTGCTTTTGTTTCTTGATCTTTGAATTGTTGTTTTGATTCAGCGATTGTTTTTGTTTCAGCTTCCACATCGATTCCTGCTTCAACAACCCAGACTTGTAAGATGCATGCAGATTAGTTGCTTTTGTTTCTTGATCTTTGAATTGTTGTTTTGATTCAGCGATTGTTTTTGTTCAGCTTCCACATCGATTCCTGCTTCAACAACCCAGACTTGTAAGATGCATGCAGATTAGTTGCTTTTGTTTCTTGATCTTTGAATTGTTGTTTTGATTCAGCGATTGTTTTTGTTCAGCTTCCACATCGATTCCTGCTTCAACAACCCAGACTTGTAAGATGCATGCAAGATTAGTTGCTTTTGTTTCTTGATCTTTGAATTGTTGTTTTGAATCAGCGATTGTTTTTGTTGCAGCTTCCACATCAATTCCAGCTTCAACAACCCAGATTTGTAAGATGCAAGCATGATTAGTTGCTCTTGTTTCTTGATCTTTGAATTGTTGTTTTGATTCAGCGATTGTTTTTGTTTCAACTTCCACATCGATTCCTGCTTCAACAACCCAGACTTGTAAGATGCATGCACGATTAGTTGCTTTTGTTTCTTGATCTTTGAATTGTTGTTTTGATTCAGCGATTGTTTTTGTTGCAGCTTCCACATCGATTCCTGCTTCAACAACCCAGACTTGTAAGATGCATGCAGATTAGTTGCTTTTGTTTCTTGATCTTTGAATTGTTGTTTTGATTCAGCGATTGTTTTTGTTTCAGCTTCCACATCGATTCCTGCTTCAACAACCCAGACTTGTAAGATGCATGCATGATTAGTTGCTTTTGTTTCTTGATCTTTGAATTGTTGTTTTGATTCAGCGATTGTTTTTGTTTCAGCTTCCACATCGATTCCTGCTTCAACAACCCAGACTTGTAAGATGCATGCATGATTAGTTGCTTTTGTTTCTTGATCTTTGAATTGTTGTTTTGATTCAGCGATTGTTTTTGTTTCAGCTTCCACATCGATTCCTGCTTCAAAAACCCAGACTTCTAAGATGCATGCAAGATTAGTTGCTTTTGTTTCTTGATCTTTGAATTGTTGTTTTGATTCAGCGATTGTTTTTGTTTCAGCTTCCACATCGATTCCAGCTTCAACAACCCAGATTGTAAGATGCATGCATGATTAGTTGCTTTTGTTTCTTGATCTTTGAATTGTTGTTTTGATTCAGCGATTGTTTTTGTTTCAGCTTCCACATCGATTCCTGCTTCAACAACCCAGACTTGTAAGATGCATGCAGATTAGTTGCTTTTGTTTCTTGATCTTTGAATTGTTGTTTTGATTCAGCGATTGTTTTTGTTGCAGCTTCCACATCGATTCCAGCTTCAACAACCCAGACTTGTAAGATGCATGCAAGATTAGTTGCTTTTGTTTCTTGATCTTTGAATTGTTGTTTTGATTCAGCGATTGTTTTTGTTTCAGCTTCCACATCGATTCCTGCTTCAACAACCCAGACTTGTAAGATGCATGCATGATTAGTTGCTTTTGTTTCTTGATCTTTGAATTGTTGTTTTGATTCAGCGATTGTTTTTGTTTCAGCTTCCACATCGATTCCTGCTTCAACAACCCAGACTTGTAAGATGCATGCATGATTAGTTGCTTTTGTTTCTTGATCTTTGAATTGTTGTTTTGATTCAGCGATTGTTTTTGTTTCAGCTTCCACATCGATTCCTGCTTCAACAACCCAGACTTGTAAGATGCATGCATGATTAGTTGCTTTTGTTTCTTGATCTTTGAATTGTTGTTTTGATTCAGCGATTGTTTTTGTTTCAGCTTCCACATCGATTCCTGCTTCAACAACCCAGACTTGTAAGATGCATGCAGATTAGTTGCTTTTGTTTCTTGATCTTTGAATTGTTGTTTTGATTCAGCGATTGTTTTTGTTTCAGCTTCCACATCGATTCCTGCTTCAACAACCCAGACTTGTAAGATGCATGCAGATTAGTTGCTTTTGTTTCTTGATCTTTGAATTGTTGTTTTGATTCAGCGATTGTTTTTGTTGCAGCTTCCACATCGATTCCAGCTTCAACAACCCAGACTTGTAAGATGCATGCAGATTAGTTGCTTTTGTTTCTTGATCTTTGAATTGTTGTTTTGATTCAGCGATTGTTTTTGTTGCAGCTTCCACATCGATTCCTGCTTCAACAACCCAGATTGTAAGATGCATGCATGATTAGTTGCTTTGTTTCTTGATCTTTGAATTGTTGTTTTGATTCAGCGATTGTTTTTGTTTCAGCTTCCACATCGATTCCTGCTTCAACAACCCAGACTTGTAAGATGCATGCACGATTAGTTGCTTTTGTTTCTTGATCTTTGAATTGTTGTTTTGATTCAGCGATTGTTTTTGTTGCAGCTTCCACATCGATTCCTGCTTCAACAACCCAGACTTGTAAGATGCATGCATGATTAGTTGCTTTTGTTTCTTGATCTTTGAATTGTTGTTTTGATTCAGCGATTGTTTTTGTTTCAGCTTCCACATCGATTCCTGCTTCAACAACCCAGACTTGTAAGATGCATGCAGATTAGTTGCTTTTGTTTCTTGATCTTTGAATTGTTGTTTTGATTCAGCGATTGTTTTTGTTTCAGCTTCCACATCGATTCCTGCTTCAACAACCCAGACTTGTAAGATGCATGCAGATTAGTTGCTTTTGTTTCTTGATCTTTGAATTGTTGTTTTGATTCAGCGATTGTTTTTGTTTCAGCTTCCACATCGATTCCAGCTTCAACAACCCAGACTTGTAAGATGCATGCAGATTAGTTGCTTTTGTTTCTTGATCTTTGAATTGTTGTTTTGATTCAGCGATTGTTTTTGTTCAGCTTCCACATCGATTCCTGCTTCAACAACCCAGACTTGTAAGATGCATGCATGATTAGTTGCTTTTGTTTCTTGATCTTTGAATTGTTGTTTTGATTCAGCGATTGTTTTTGTTTCAGCTTCCACATCGATTCCTGCTTCAACAACCCAGACTTGTAAGATGCATGCAGATTAGTTGCTTTTGTTTCTTGATCTTTGAATTGTTGTTTTGATTCAGCGATTGTTTTTGTTGCAGCTTCCACATCGATTCTGCTTCAACAACCCAGACTTGTAAGATGCATGCAGATTAGTTGCTTTTGTTTCTTGATCTTTGAATTGTTGTTTTGATTCAGCGATTGTTTTTGTTTCAGCTTCCACATCGATTCCTGCTTCAACAACCCAGACTTGTAAGATGCATGCAGATTAGTTGCTTTTGTTTCTTGATCTTTGAATTGTTGTTTTGATTCAGCGATTGTTTTTGTTTCAGCTTCCACATCGATTCCTGCTTCAACAACCCAGACTTGTAAGATGCATGCATGATTAGTTGCTTTTGTTTCTTGATCTTTGAATTGTTGTTTTGATTCAGCGATTGTTTTTGTTTCAGCTTCCACATCGATTCCTGCTTCAACAACCCAGACTTGTAAGATGCATGCAGATTAGTTGCTTTTGTTTCTTGATCTTTGAATTGTTGTTTTGATTCAGCGATTGTTTTTGTTTCAGCTTCCACATCGATTCCAGCTTCAACAACCCAGACTTGTAAGATGCATGCAGATTAGTTGCTTTTGTTTCTTGATCTTTGAATTGTTGTTTTGATTCAGCGATTGTTTTTGTTGCAGCTTCCACATCGATTCCAGCTTCAACAACCCAGATTGTAAGATGCATGCATGATTAGTTGCTCTTGTTTCTTGATCTTTGAATTGTTGTTTTGATTCAGCGATTGTTTTTGTTTCAGCTTCCACATCGATTCCTGCTTCAACAACCCAGACTTGTAAGATGCATGCACGATTAGTTGCTTTTGTTTCTTGATCTTTGAATTGTTGTTTTGATTCAGCGATTGTTTTTGTTGCAGCTTCCACATCGATTCTGCTTCAACAACCCAGACTTGTAAGATGCATGCATGATTAGTTGCTTTTGTTTCTTGATCTTTGAATTGTTGTTTTGATTCAGCGATTGTTTTTGTTTCAGCTTCCACATCGATTCCTGCTTCAACAACCCAGACTTGTAAGATGCATGCACGATTAGTTGCTTTTGTTTCTTGATCTTTGAATTGTTGTTTTGATTCAGCGATTGTTTTTGTTTCAGCTTCCACATCGATTCCTGCTTCAACAACCCAGACTTGTAAGATGCATGCAGATTAGTTGCTTTTGTTTCTTGATCTTTGAATTGTTGTTTTGATTCAGCGATTGTTTTTGTTTCAGCTTCCACATCGATTCCTGCTTCAACAACCCAGACTTGTAAGATGCATGCAAGATTAGTTGCTTTTGTTTCTTGATCTTTGAATTGTTGTTTTGATTCAGCGATTGTTTTTGTTGCAGCTTCCACATCGATTCCAGCTTCAACAACCCAGATTTGTAAGATGCAAGCATGATTAGTTGCTTTTGTTTCTTGATCTTTGAATTGTTGTTTTGATTCAGCGATTGTTTTTGTTTCAGCTTCCACATCGATTCCTGCTTCAACAACCCAGACTTGTAAGATGCATGCACGATTAGTTGCTTTTGTTTCTTGATCTTTGAATTGTTGTTTTGATTCAGCGATTGTTTTTGTTGCAGCTTCCACATCGATTCCTGCTTCAACAACCCAGACTTGTAAGATGCATGCATGATTAGTTGCTTTTGTTTCTTGATCTTTGAATTGTTGTTTTGATTCAGCGATTGTTTTTGTTGCAGCTTCCACATCGATTCCTGCTTCAACAACCCAGATTTGTAAAATGCATGCATGATTAGTTGCTTTTGTTTCTTGATCTTTGAATTGTTGTTTTGATTCAGCGATTGTTTTTGTTTCAGCTTCCACATCGATTCCAGCTTCAACAACCCAGACTTGTAAGATGCATGCAAGATTAGTTGCTTTTGTTTCTTGATCTTTGAATTGTTGTTTTGATTCAGCGATTGTTTTTGTTGCAGCTTCCACATCGATTCCAGCTTCAACAACCCAGATTTGTAAGATGCAAGCATGATTAGTTGCTTTTGTTTCTTGATCTTTGAATTGTTGTTTTGATTCAGCGATTGTTTTTGTTTCAACTTCCACATCGATTCCTGCTTCAACAACCCAGACTTGTAAGATGCATGCACGATTAGTTGCTTTTGTTTCTTGATCTTTGAATTGTTGTTTTGATTCAGCGATTGTTTTTGTTGCAGCTTCCACATCGATTGCTGCTTCAACAACCCAGACTTGTAAGATGCATGCACGATTAGTTGCTTTTGTTTCTTGATCTTTGAATTGTTGTTTTGATTCAGCGATTGTTTTTGTTTCAGCTTCCACATCGATTCCTGCTTCAACAACCCAGACTTGTAAGATGCATGCAAGATTAGTTGCTTTTGTTTCTTGATCTTTGAATTGTTGTTTTGATTCAGCGATTGTTTTTGTTCAGCTTCCACATCGATTCCTGCTTCAACAACCCAGACTTGTAAGATGCATGCATGATTAGTTGCTTTTGTTTCTTGATCTTTGAATTGTTGTTTTGATTCAGCGATTGTTTTTGTTTCAGCTTCCACATCGATTCCTGCTTCAACAACCCAGACTTGTAAGATGCATGCAAGATTAGTTGCTTTTGTTTCTTGATCTTTGAATTGTTGTTTTGATTCAGCGATTGTTTTTGTTGCAGCTTCCACATCGATTCCAGCTTCAACAACCCAGATTTGTAAGATGCAAGCATGATTAGTTGCTCTTGTTTCTTGATCTTTGAATTGTTGTTTTGATTCAGCGATTGTTTTTGTTTCAACTTCCACATCGATTCCTGCTTCAACAACCCAGACTTGTAAGATGCATGCACGATTAGTTGCTTTTGTTTCTTGATCTTTGAATTGTTGTTTTGATTCAGCGATTGTTTTTGTTGCAGCTTCCACATCGATTGCTGCTTCAACAACCCAGACTTGTAAGATGCATGCATGATTAGTTGCTTTTGTTTCTTGATCTTTGAATTGTTGTTTTGATTCAGCGATTGTTTTTGTTTCAGCTTCCACATCGATTCCAGCTTCAACAACCCAGACTTGTAAGATGCATGCAAGATTAGTTGCTTCTGTTTCTTGATCTTTGAATTTTGTTTATTGCTTTTGTTTTGCCATTAGTGTGGTGAGTATTTTATTTTTTTGCAGTCATGTTTTATTCAAAAAATGTGTTGTTTTATTCAAAACTTACCTCTGTAGCCGTTTCATACATAGTTGATGGCCAGGCCTTGGCTGTGGCAGAAGAGGCAGATACGGAAGGCAAAGAAGTTCCTTTTGGATTTGTTGCAGTAAAGATTTGTGCAGTTCACAACCTCAGATGTCAAGCTCCTGCTCCTAACAGCCATGATTTTTTGAGAGTGGGAGAAGTATACTTCTTGCCCAAACAAAATGTATTTAAATTTTTTGCAAAGATTAGGAAAAATTTTGTTAATGAAGTACGATTAAACTACGCTGTCTCATTATTCATCGAGTCATTTTAACCATAAACAAGCCAATCAATGTACAGCTTATCAATTATATATAAACTCTAGGGAGGCTGGCGTCTTCGCGCTCCACCTTCCTAGAGTTTTAGCCTTTGATGGCTATAAAGTATGATCTATTTTATAGGCCGCAATACGCTACACATTGTTATAAGTTTCATGGGAATCGTGTATTTCGTTGCAATTTTGAAAATGTGTGCATACAATGTCTGTTGTGGATAGTATATGTGGATTGTATATACAATGTCTATTGTGTATACAATCATTTTATATACATTTTATTTATCATTTTATATACAACTAGGGGTCATCACTGGCTTCGCTCGTTCGCCCCAGCCCATCAAGTAAAAAAAGCTTAATCTGGTTGGCGCGCTGCATTCGCTCAAGCTCATGCCCATACATACATACATACATACATACATACATACATATACATACATACATACATACATACATACCTACATACATACATACATACATACATACATACCTACATACATACATACATACATACATACATACATACATACCTTGGCGCACTGCGTGCGCTGCATTTGCTTACGCTCATGCCCATACATACATAATACATACATACATACATACATACATACATACATACATACATACATACATACATACCTTGGCGCACTTCGTGCGCTGCATTCGCTTACGCTCATGCCTCTTAGAACCCCACGTACAATAGCTTAGCTCACTGCGCTCGCCTGTCTATCTATTATAAAGAAACATTGACTGATAGGGCGCACTTCGTGCGCTGCATTCGCTTACTTTCATGCCTTTTTCAACCTTACGTACTATGGGTTGGCTCGCTGCGCTCGCCTCTCTATCTATTATGAGGAAACATTGACTGATAGAGCGCACTTTGTGCGCTGCATTCGCTTACGCTCATGCCTCTTTCAACCCCACGTACAATGGGTTGAGAGATTGGCCTTGTTTTGGCAAAATAGGCTTGTATTGGTGATTTTTGCATTGACATGCAATATTGGATCATAATGATGAAAGGTTTGGTGAAGGGATAGTGAAAAGTTGAATGAATGAAATTGTAACTTTGGATAGGTTAGCAGAAAAATGAACTTAAATTTTACTAATATACATATGTCATAACAAATGAGCATTTATTTTGTGCAAGTATTGCAATTGACTCCCATTGGATATAAGTAATACATTTTTATTTCACCAGTGTCCTATATGAGTCTGTTATAATTAGGGAATAACGTTAAACAACAGTTAATTAAATTACAATGTGATAGAAACTTACATAAAGAGAATATTCCTTCCATGAGTTTTTCAAGGATTTCATTGACTTTTCATGCATAGTGTAGTTAATGTTTGCTTCAGTCATTTGACATTTGCATGGTGTGAATAGCAAGTATTATTGACATTAACAGCTTGGGTTAATCACTTCAGTACTTGTTTCACTAAGAATCATATAGGAAAAAAGGAACAATTAATAATGAATTAAATCACCATATGACAGTTATAGGTTATAGAACAACATGATAGTTGTGCAGCCATATTCATCACTAACCCTTGTGGATTACATGGGAAAAGATGTTTGAAATGCAAAATGAGTGAAAATTATCCTTCCACTGGTCTATGAATACATCATCCATAATCAATATTGAAGATAAAAATAGCTTCATGAGGATGTCGATATATCTTGCTTGTGACACATTACACATAGAGGCAATGAAGAGTCAAGAATCCTGGTGAATACTTTAAGAACCATTTTAAATCCAAGCTAACACTGGCAGGCACATGTAGTCAGGGCATAAAACATTTATTTTGGAAGCAAGTAAACTATAAAGGTATAAAGTAACTAACCTAAATTTTTGATTTTGTTACAATCAGTGAAGTGAAGTTTGAATGGCCTAACAAAATTAAGATGGTTTAACAACTGGAGGAAATTGAATTCGGAATAAGTTAAAAATAAAGATATAAGTGTATTACCTATAAGATACGTTGAAAATGTCCCCTGTAAATTTGGAAATAGTTTCCCAACTATAAGTTGTCCTGTTGATGATCTTTTTGTGATGCCAAGCCAAGCTGTTTCAAATTGGAATATCAAAAGTTAGCGGTGTTATTGGTGGCCTGGTCATTGATGGAAAAGAGGCCAAAGTTTTTTTAATGTTACATAACGACCTCGTTTCAATTGTGGATAAAGTTTTATTATTGGCAAAGAAGAACTGCAGAAATGCATCTCATTAAGAACGGACATTGATGAAGCTCGGTAAATTTGAACAGAGAGTACATTAATCCTACATTGTTTGGTGTATAATATAATAGTACATAAACGGTAATAAAGCAAGTATCATCGACGATAGCTTCAATTATGTGCTACACACAACTATAAAAACCTTTGGCATATACAATGTCATAAAGGAAAGCATGGGCTTTAAAATGCACGAAAAAAATGTACACAAACTGTAATGTTCATTTAACGTTCATGATTTATAAATCGATAGTGAAGATAAATGAGAGATAATTGGTCCCATCTGTAGATTGTATTAATGTCTTCATTCATCATGTGAGTGTCCAGCGATGTTGACAGCATTGTTCAATATCAAATTCACACTCGCGTGGCACAAATCAACGACACGGATGTCTGTTCTCTTGATGCTTCGTGCATTCTCGCCATTAAGTTTGGTCATAGTAAAAAAAGAAGATTGCCGGTTACATTAGTTTAAAGCTCGAACACCAACTTCAAGGGGTAACCTTTGTTCGAGGTTTCCTTGGTGTTCATGAAAACTGCAATTTTAATTTGGAATATGTAATACTACATATTCAAGAGTTAAATTTAATAAGTACATTAGTTATCATTAGTTATTGGGATGAGAGAGGGATAATCTTAATGTTGTATGCAATTTCTTATCAAAAAAAACTATTGTCAATGGACATATTGCAGTTTTCACAGAGAAAAGGAAAGCCATACTCCCATAGGCAATATCGGAGAGCATGGCAAAGCATATCTCTTTTGATACAGGCGCTACGCAGGACCCAGATCGTGTTGTTGTTGATAAACCCCCGGACACTGGAGTGTTGTGAAAGTGTCCGGATCGTTCTTGATGGATCTTATTGACTGGAGTGGCGTGGCAAACCAGGAATGTTCATCACACTGTATAGTGCAACAAAGCCGATCCGCTAGAACCACAATCTGAGCCCTCGTGTTTTGTGTGTGTGTGTGTATTTTGGTAGACGCCCTTGAGAGCAACGCGATTTATGCTCAAACGTTTGTGAAGACCTTTACAGGACTTCTTGGAAGACAATATTTTTTGTCTTCATGTGTGTTTCCTCTGGGAGGAATACTTTGAGCCCGTCAAATGATGTTGCTCTTGACATGGCCACATATAACTGACCATGTGTGAACACGGGCTCTGGTAAATACAAACCAACATACCTCAGAGATTGTCCCTGTGCCTTGTTGATGGTAAGGCAGTATGCTAGTCTGACTGGAAATTGCCGTCGTTTGATGTTGAATGGCATCTCGGTGTCCTGTGTTGACAATGTTATTCTGGGAATCATGACCTGCTGGCCTCTGTGTTCCTTCGTGATGATCTCTGCTGTAATCACGTTACGTCGGAGATGGCGTACAATGAGTCTTGTGCCATTGCAAAGACCTTTCTTTGGATTTAGATTCCCCAGAAGAATTATTGTTGCGCCAACCTTAAACAAAGAGAATTGGAAATTACATTGTATATTGCAGTATATTATCATGATTAATGAAGAAAGTCAGGCTTAAAAAAATGCTATGAGGGTGGATTCAATTCATGTATACATAATTATTACATGGAAGATTATCCTTGAGTCTAAGTCGATGTAATGGCATCCGTTAGGAGTTAGATTGTTGATAAACTCAATTGGATATGCCGCCTCCTCATCTCGATCCTCTGTTACAACACTGTCTGTGCTGTAGTATGTTCTTTCAGGAGTTTGTAGTCTTTCCAGAATGATGTCGTTGATTTCGTGTGAAAGGTCATTCTTTGGGGTAAGACAACAATGTTCTGACATGGTTACCGGATCCAGCATGAGGCGCGACTGTGGTGTGTTTGGCTGGGGTATATAAAGTTGAGCATTTCCTCTTGCGAAGATGTGCATATTTGATGTGGCAAAGTGACATTGTCAAGTGCATCATGTGGTTCTTGTTTGTTAGCCGAGTCTTAGAAGCCATTCTGAGAATTCTCTGTAAGATTCATCTTGAACAGCTCTCATGTTTGTGTGCAAGCGATGTTGTTGAAACTGTGCCCACAAATCATTGATTTGATATGATTTAAGACTCTCTGAAACGATTTTCTCCCTTCCTGCTTTGGGAACAACAGGTAGACTTGTCTGAAATCGCACCAAGTAACATGAATTTGCCACTAAATGGCTTGTCAACTCTTGTGATATCCCGAAGCAGTCTGTCAACTGCTTGTAATGCCAATGCTGGTATCATTGAGGCTTCGTCCCATATGAACAGGGGTTGTTTTCAC
Organism: Sanderia malayensis; assembly: GCA_013076295.1. Classification (NCBI taxonomy): domain Eukaryota; kingdom Metazoa; phylum Cnidaria; class Scyphozoa; order Semaeostomeae; family Pelagiidae; genus Sanderia; species Sanderia malayensis. Next base: position 2,473,424 of record RQOL01000374.1, on the reverse strand, counting down.
GCAATACTTGTGCTCTTCGGCTCTGTCTCTTGACATTGCATGTTGATTCCATCTTCAATGGTATTGGAATTTGGAATTGTGAATGCGATGTTCTGCCCATTGATAAGCAATGTTTGCTGAATTCCTGACCAAGCCATACACTGAACTTTGTGTCCCGAAGCATTGAGGTTGCGAACCAGCGTGTTGTAGAGAAATTTTTTCCCTGTGCCAGCTGGTCCGTCAGAAAGTGACAGTTCTGCTCTGATTGCACCTCAATTGCTTGAATAATGGCTGTGTATACCACTTGTTGTTCTGGATTCAATGCAGCGTGCATTTGTTCTCCTTGCTCTCTTTCATTTTCAACATCCATGTGATCTTCCTCTGAAAACATAAACGATAGTTAATTTGGGATAAATAAAGATATATTGGCTAATATTACAGTGAAATCATATATTAAATTGTAAATCCCTTGTTCCGGAATGAGAAGTCGCCGGTAGCTGAGGAAGGTGATCGTATTGTGATGGACAAACCATGAACCTTCAAAGTGTTGTCAATACATGTAGAATTGATACATGTGTCTGTCTTGAAGGTTATGTCTGGATTGTTGAGTTGATCGTCTGACAAATCTTCACTCATTGCTTCTTTGAAGGTTGAAGAGAGTTCTATGTCTGAGGCGTTTGAAAGAGTAGCAATGTGCAAACAACTGTCTGAGTTGTGAAGGATATTAAGATGCAGCTTCATAAGACAACGTGTGATTCGGCATCATCTTCTAACAGCCCAAGCTAATGCTGCATCTTTGAAGGATCACATAGATACCTTCTACTGTCGAAGGTTCAAATGAGTAGCTCCTCGTTATGCAATAGCAAGTCTGAGTGTGAATTTTGCTCGCAAGGTCTCGGCTGCACTTGATTACTCTACCAATGATTGGCATTGTTCTTCTTTGCTGGCTTGTCCATGTTTTTGACGCTCCTGGAAGACATAATGCTCTGGTATCTCATGATAGAGGTACTGAGCGGCAGCTGGATCTTGCTGGTTGAGTTCAAACCATGCTGTAAGTGTTGTTCTGTCACCAATGTTGTTGAGCCTTTGTTCGTCATCATGTCACGAAAGATGACTTGTTGCTCAAATGGTAGATGAACAGAAAGCCGTTTGACTATGTGGCTTTTGTCGTGCATGGGGAACTGCAGAAGCCGATAGACAGCTTCATGTGGTCCAATATATTTGCGTTGATGTATTGGCGCACCTCGTCGTGTTCAAATGTCTTGAGGAACTTGCTGTTGATTTTCTCAAGAATTTCAACATGTGCCATATCATGTCCTTTGTGGATATATTTGAAGATGTACTTGACACTTTTTACTGTACTGCATATTTCCACGTTGATATGACACTGATATTTGATAGTAGGTGTCTGTTGTGTGGTACTACCCAGTATCATCCAAAATGCGGTCATTCACATTGACTGGATGAAGACAGCGTCGTCTATAGAGAGGATAGCCGTTGACATTGATTTGAGTGTCAGCAACTTGTTCTTTCGGAAAGTGCTTTTTGCATTTATTATTTTCCATGCACACGCATCGAGGATTTAAAATCCACAGGGTCCATGTGTCATGTGTTTTAGGACCAACTTTGATATTTTGCATCCTGTGGATCTGGAAATCTCTGCTGATATCAGTTGATCCACCGATACATGTAACTATGATAATCAACATTATAATAGAATAACGTACAGAATAGTTGTACTGTCCATTGCTATTAATGTCATAAATAAGAAGAAAGAATTATTAAGTGCTTGCCAAATATTACCTGTTGTGGTGTTCGTGGTTTATCAGCTTGTGAAAGAAACAGGATCATGTGTGCGTGTGGCAATCCTCTTTTGAAATTCTATGACATATACATGTGCCAGTGACATGTCCAAGAATGTGGTTGTGCAGTAATGTCTCAAGTAGTTCTTTGAGTTTGAGTTGAAATACTCGGTTGACAATGTCCGGTCGATCATTGGCCGTCTGGATGTGGAGAATGTTTTCTTCTATCTCCTTCCATTTAGGATTGGCAGTCATTGTGAGGAAGATGCTCTGGCTTGCCATACTTCCTTACGATTGTCATTGCATCTTGAAAATGTTGATACATGTTTCTTTGGCTTCCTGGAAAGGATGATGGTAGAAATGATAACACGGCCAACATCGATATGGATGGGCTGATTCGGATTGTTAGCCCTGGCATCTGGTTTTCGATTTCAGCTCTTCTGTGGAGATGATCCATCAGGCCTCGATAAGTGTCAGCACGAAGCTGGCGTTGATTGGTCATAATCCAGTGCAGTTTATTGCCTTCTATCTTCGTATATGCATCTACCAGATACTGTTGAAATAGAAGTGATGCAATGTGGATGGCTGAGAATGCATCCCTGACCTGGATTCTGTATGAAATAGTATTCGCGAGGGTTAGTCTGGTACGACGGTTACGATTGTTGTGGTGTTCCCCCTACGTGTGCTGTCGGCAATCGTTGAAGGTCCAAACTGTAACCTCTGTCACCATGAAAGAAAATCAATGGATACGTGAGAGGATCGGCAAGGGGATTTATGCGTAAATATTCATTAGATCTCCGCGTCTTGTTTGAATTTGCAATTCTCTATCATCAGGATCGGTGCACCTCCATTCTGTACTGTGTATACAGCTGCAATTTCTCTGGCAGTAGGGTTATCGTATCTGCGATCTTGTTGTGGGCGACTGTGATGATCATTTTGAATGTCGGAACAGGCTGATCGTTTGCAATAGCTTGCTGCCGCTGTTCCTCCAATATTTCACCCATGCTTCGAAAATGTTGTGCAAACGATTGACTGCCATTAACTCATTCTGGAGAAGTGCAACAATGTCCAAATCAAGACATGTTCTCTTGCAGTGTTTTGCCGTTCCTGCAATGCTTGTTGCGTATCCATGATGTATAGTTCTGCATATTTCTGGATCTGTCTGTTCTGTTACACCTGTTAAATGATGCAAAGCATAAGTTAGGTAAATAGAAATTCAACTGTAGCCAGCATAAACGAATAATAAGTATATATGATAAGATTGGAATCATATTGTATCAGTTACCTGTCATGTGATATGCCTTTCCGTGAATCGTGATAACTGGTGGTCCAGCTCTGGCATGACGTACAATGTTAGCCTTCCATGATGCCATGGCCATTAATGAGTTGTATTGGCGGAAGTGCTTTAAGAAATATTTTGATTCGGCAGTATCACCAGTGTATAAATCCATGACTTCGGCTGGAGGTGGTTGAATTCGATCCAGAGCAATTAAACCTCCCATGCAACATTTGTTGTACTGTTTTTTGTGTTAAGTTCTTCTTTGAAGTACTTTGCACCAAATGAATACATGTTCTGTTCATTTTGTTCAAGTGGTGTGGTAATGGGGAGAAGGGGATGAGGTTTTCAGCTTCATTGTTCTCGGGGACAGGGTTGTAAACTTGCATTTGTTGATCTTCAACAGTTCTGGTATCTGATTTTCATCAGGTACTGGAACTGCGTCGTGCATCTCAATGTCTGCTGCTTGAAGCTCTTGGTTCTGAATGGGAAGCTCTGGTTCCATGTCCATCTCCATTGGCTGTATCTGTGGAAGGGGATACTGTGCAGGAAATGGCTGATATTCAGGGGCTTCTAGCTGACGGTTTTCGAGTTGGCATTTGCTGAAGATCGTTGAGGGCTGCAAGTTCTTCATGGGTACGTTCTGCCTCCGGAAGCTGAGGTTGCTCGTTCTGCTCTCTTTGGTACTGAGATACTGCCTCATCTGATTTCTCCGTCCTGCTCCTGTAATACTTCTCTTAGCCTTGCGCGGCATGTTGCAAGTTGCTATATGAAAAAGAAGTATAAAGTATGAGATATACAATTAGGCAATATTATTGTGAATGTTATTGCTTGTTGACAATGGCCTAAATAGCAACAACAGTGATGATAATTAGCCTTGTTTAAATCTGCAATATAAAGAAGTAAATATCATTTATTTAAAGGGTTTCTTAAATAAGTTGAAATTGATATAGAAGTCATTGTGAAAGCATTGATATATAATCTAATATATATTTTATGAATAAATACACTTACGTTCAACTGTGGTCGTTTCTGTTACTTGAACAGTCACTAAAATGTAATAGAGTAAATTATCAGTAATATAAAGGATGGAATCTTGAAAGAAAATCACAATATCTGAACGCAATGAAAATTAACCTGCTGAATCTAGTTTAGTTTAAAAAAAACCAAAAAGTTAAATTATTATTTCAGAGTAAATATGTTGAAAAACGGTCCCATAAATGTTTGTTGATATATTTAAAGATCTGTTAAACAAACATGATCTTTTTATTGGTAATTAAGTTTAGTTGAGGTAAAATTTACAAAGAGAAACAATGCAAAACAAAAATATAAGTTCATTGTTGAAAGGAGTTAGTGAAGGTGAGGTGTCCGAAATTTAAAATTTAAAAATCGATTTGCCTGGGCACAGAATAACACAGAATGAAAGAGTTACCAATTACGAATAATTAATTGTAATGAGAAGTTAGTCATAATAAAAAATTGTCGTTTATTTGATATATTTCTTACCGAGCCTTCTTTCTCTCAAATCTATGGTTAGAAACAAAAGGAAAATTAGAATAGTTATGAGCAAGAAATAGTTATTTTGCAAATGATGCCTGGACAACACACAACCTGTTATTGTTGTTAAAAGAATACCAAGGGAAAAATATTTATTAAAATTATTTCGCAAAATATTAATGTATAAAGATTGTTAGGTTATATTTGTTTAAAGAACATTTATATTACTTACTTGCGATAAATATGTGTGAACAATAATAGCCTTTTGAAAAATCGTCCAGCTAAAAGTAGACCACATGTGATAATGCAAATTGTCAGAGGCGGGATTCTATTGTACTATAAACCCTTTACTATTGGTTCATACACATCACGTGATAAAAAGGGAGGGAAAGTTTCTCTTGAAAAGAGAGCTTCCCTTCGTCCTTTAGACTTGTAAAGGTGGGAAGGAAAAAATTAGCACGTGACAGACTGAGTGTGTGAAAGGAGAGAGTGTGTGCTTTAGGGTGGACGGACACGTGTGCACGTGTGCACGTGTGCACGAAGACAAAGGAAGGGAAGCCTGCGCTGCGTACACAGGAACAGCCGAACAGCGTGTCGTCGACTCGAGGATAGGAAGAGAGAGAGAGGCCGATTCAGAAAATCCAAATTGGAGGAATGAGAGAAATGGTAATAACATAATTGGATCTTTGTCAATCTCTTCAATCAATTGCTATTTCACAAACTGTAATGAGTTATGGTGTGTTTCACTTTAATTGCTATCCATTATTTATAGAATTTGGACAAATTGGAAGGGAATATGCATCCTTTTATGAAAATTAGTCAACATGCATGGCAGGCTTGGGTAAGTTTGTTACTGTAGTTATTTTTATACGAAATAAGAAAAATAGGCAAATTCAGAGGAGTTGCATAGGAATAATTGAAATTGAAATGTGCTATCCTTCTTTTTTATGTTGGTTAGATAGCTAATATAAGCAATGAGGTGCATTACTGTGTCCTAAAAGTATTCAAAATTATTGAAACTGGTTTCACATAATGTTTATTGTTGCAGGTCTTGATTGCTGAACAGAAAAGGAGAAAGGTTGTGTTGTTCCTACTTGGTTATTTGTGTGGTGAGTGTATAATTAATATGCAGGTTTTAAAATCAAAACAATAATATATCAATGGAACTTAATTTAACAATGAACTGAATTTAAGAACAATTTCAACAGAAAAAGCATTGACCATGCATAAATGAAACATTTTTGAGATATTTTCAAACATAACTGTGTGGTTGTACTTGTAGGTGTTGGTTTGGTTGATAAACAACAAAGTAAAGGCCACTCCTGCTTGGTTTTTTGTGTGGTAAGTGTATAATTTTTTGAACATTAAAACAATAGCATGCAAATGGAACTAAATTTAAGAATGAACCAAATGTTGAAAAATGTTGACAGGAATGGAACAACAAAGCATTGACCATGCATGAATGGAACATTTGTGAGATTGATGATTAGGCCAAAATGAGGTAAATTATTATTAGTGCATAACTTTGTATAAATTTTTTAATTCATGCATGACCAAGCCCACTAAACTACAACTAAATACTATCTAAATATACTATTTACAAACTATCTACAAACAGTAAAAACCCACATAAGAACTTTCATGTTATTATGTAGGTATGTGATATTGGTTGCTAGCAATGAAACATATTGTTGGATAAGGTGGTGGAATAAAGATAAATTATAGGAAAACTGTAGCACAAAGTAATTTAAACTTGAATATGAAAAAGTATGTAGAAAAATGAAAGAAAGTATTAGGTGGTAGGCTGCTAAAATTAGGTGGTTCTTATATGTGGGTTTTTACTGTGTCACTATTTAAATGTCAATGGAACTTATTAAAAACTGAACAAAATGTTGAAAACTATTTACAAAACTATTACTATACTATTTACAAACTATTTACATGTTAAAGTAAATAAATTTAACAGTTTGAGCACCACGTGCTACTTGGTACGGGTGGGCATGGTCACCATGGAATGGTTGTGGAGGACCTTCCTTTTGGGTGACCTTCCCACCCTTTTTGTCAGATTTCTTTTTGAGGTCACCTTTTATTTTAATAAAGGCCTCTGACTGTGTTCTGCAAATTAACATTATTAACAGTTATGTTTTACAGGTTGGTAACATAAAGTCAAAAGATGTTATGCCATTGTTCAAGTGCATATATTTGAGGTGTGAAACATGATGGAAAAGATATACTTACACTATTTCATGTGTTGGAACTCTTTTTCCAGTGGGGAAAACCAAAATAAACTTTTTTCCAACCAATTCATTGAATTGGTTGGCACATTCTTTTTTAGGGATGATACATTGCTGTATGTTATCTCCTATAAGCAAGAGCATATGAAGAATAATGGACAACATGAAAATTGGCCGAATATTTAGATTTAGGAAAGAATGTATGTGATATAATTACTTTTGTGTTTTTGCCAAATGTGATGGTAATTTGGTTTTGTTTCGGCTTTGCACTTGCCATGTTTAAAATGTTCTTCAAATAAAAAATGGAAAATATTGAATGAGGAAAATAAGGATTAGAAAATGCTACATTTATAATTTTATGAAATTCTGATAATAGTTAATTTTTACGTATAAATACAGGAACAGCAAGCGTGAGGTGAAGATTATAATAGAAGGAAATACTTACAAAACTGTGAATGAGCGCGCGATTCGAGTTCAGTGATAATGCTGAAGGAAACAAAAGTAACTTGTATTAAAAACAATACATTAAGTGGAAAATTGTGATGAATAATATACAATTATTTGTAAGTCCTTTTAGTTTATATGTCTTTGCTTTGCTAAACGTTGGTAGTTTTAAAAGTTGTGAAGAAAAAATCCCCACTTACTTGAATTTGTGCGATCGAAATCTGGAAAAGTTTTTCGCCCGCTTCTGTCCAAGGCAATTGTCTTGTGATACTATAGCAACAATATGGCATCGCCCAGAAGAATGTAAAATGAAATCGAGGTCTTTTTGGCGGGTGGAAACAATCTGGTGTTTTGGGTTTATAATGATGTTATATTATAGTGACATTGCAAAAGTAGCAATGGTATACCAACGAATACAGACAATTCATGGAATATCTAGGGTAAGTTGTACTTAATAATAGTCATTTGTAAATCCATGGATATAAAAATATGCTGTCAATATTGAGATACGTTGACTGGTTAACATGATAAAGACAAAAGAATGAGGTAGGAAAAGTACTACCTTTCCATTCAGAAATAATAATCTATGAAATTGCATTATTTGCCGTGAAATGAATAGAAAAATTACCATATCAGGTATCATATGAAAACATTCTCTCGGGGATCGTTTCTTCTCTCCAATGAAAGTTCTAATGTAAACATTTTCCCTTTCTCCTCAGTGTGTTAATGAGTTTTTTTAAATCTGCCATTTTATGTGAAAGGCATATATTGATCCTGTAACAGGCAAAGTTACCCTTTTCTGTGTTTCACTGCCCTCTACTATACTCTACCATTTAATAATCTACTCTACCATACTATACTTTACTTTACCATCTAATGTGGTACTATGTTGTCTATCTAATTTTAATTCCACCCTCTTGTATAAAATTTAATACGACTATATTAAGTTTTTAGTGTGCTCCAGTCGAAGATATTGTCTTTTGAGGCCTCACCAAACAGAATTTAAAATGAAATCGAGGTCTCCTGGGCGTGTGGAAGCAATGTGATGCTGGCTTATTCTGATGCTATAATATTCCTGCATAGTGAAAGTAAAAATTGCACAGCAAGGACTTTAGAATAGACTGAACCACAAATTGGTGAAAAAATATAAAGGGTATGTTAAGTTGAATAATAGTCACTTGTAAAGTAATGTGTAGAAGTATGGCATAAGTAGACAAAAATTGGCATACATAAATATACAAACATAGTATGATCATTCAGTAAAATTCTTTTACTTTCCTATAAAAATAACTATGAGATTACAAAACTATTTAGTATGGAAATTTACATATTATAAGTTATAATATAATAAGTTATTATAATAAAATAGTTATTATAATATAATAGTTATTTATATATTATAAGTTATTATATTATAATGTTATTAATTATTATTTGATTGCTGTTCTTTATTATGTAGATCTATATATTATATATATCTACATTGTTTGAACCATTTTCTTTCAACCACTGTTTTAATAGTTTTTTTTAATGTGGCAGGTTTCCTGCAAGGTATATAACTCTCCTTTTCGCTACCTTACAGACTTCCACTTGTGTATGTATTATACATACTATACCTACTATGCAAACAAACTATACATACTATACCTGCTATACTATATAATACTACTAGCCGGGGGCGCTCGCGTTCGCTCGCTTCCCGGAGGGGGGCAAGTGAAAAAAACTTAATGTGGTTGGCGTACTTCGTGCGCTGCATTCGCTTACGCTCATGCCCCTTTCAACTCCACGTACAATAGGTCAGCTCGCTGCGCTCGCCTCTGTGGCTGGCGCACTTCGTGCGCTGCATTCGCTCACGCTCATGCCTCTTTGAGCCCCACGTACAATAGGTTAGCTCGCTGCGCTCGCCTGTGGTTGGCGCACATCGTGCGCTGCATTCGCTTACGCTCATGCCCCTTTCAACCCCACCTACAATGGGTTAGCTCGCTGCGCTCGCCTGTGGTTGGCGCACTTCGTGCGCTGCATTCGCTTACGCTCATGCCCCTTCCAACCCCACCTACAATGGGTTATCTCGCTGCGCTCGCCTGTGGCTGGCGCACTTCGTGTGCTGCATTCGTTTACGCTCATGCCCCTTCCAACCCCACCTACAATGGGTTATCTCGCTGCGCTCGCCTGTGGCTAGCGCACTTCGTGCGCTGCATTCGCTTACGCTCATGCCCCTTTCAACCCCACCTACAATGGGTTATCTCGCTGCGCTCGCCTGTGGCTAGCGCACTTCGTGCGCTGCATTCGCTTACGCTCATGCCCCTTTCAACCCCACCTACAATGGGTTAGCTCGCTGCGCTCGCCTGTGGTTGGCGCACTTCGTGCGCTGCATTTGCTTACGCTCATGCCCCTTTCAACCCCACCTACAATGGGTTAGCTCGCTGCGCTCGCCTGTGGTTGGCGCACTTCGTGCGCTGCATTCGCTTACGCTCATGCCCCTTCCAACCCCACCTACAATGGGTTATCTCGCTGCGCTCGCCTGTGGCTGGCGCACTTCGTGTGCTGCATTCGCTTACGCTCATGCCCCTTCCAACCCCACCTACAATGGGTTATCTCGCTGCGCTCGCCTGTGGCTAGCGCACTTCGTGCGCTGCATTTGCTTACGCTCATGCCCCTTTCAACCCCACCTACAATGGGTTAGCTCGCTGCGCTCGCCTGTGGTTGGCGCACTTCGTGCGCTGCATTCGCTTACGCTCATGCCCCTTCCAACCCCACCTACAATGGGTTATCTCGCTCCGCTCGCCTGTGGCTGGCGCACTTCGTGTGCTGCATTCGCTTACGCTCATGCCCCTTCCAACCCCACCTACAATGGGTTATCTCGCTGCGCTCGCCTGTGGCTAGCGCACTTCGTGCGCTGCATTCGCTTACGCTCATGCCCCTTTCAACCCCACCTACAATGGGTTAGCTCGCTGCGCTCGCCTGTGGTTGGCGCACTTCGTGCGCTGCATTTGCTTACGCTCATGCCCCTTTCAACCCCACCTACAATGGGTTAGCTCGCTGCGCTCGCCTGTGGTTGGCGCACTTCGTGCGCTGCATTCGCTGACGCTCATGCCCCTTCCAACCCCACCTACAATGGGTTATCTCGCTGCGCTCGCCTGTGGCTAGCGCACTTCGTGCGCTGCATTCGCTTACGCTCATGCCCCTTTCAACCCCACCTACAATGGGTTAGCTCGCTGCGCTCGCCTGTGGTTGGCGCACTTCGTGCGCTGCATTTGCTTACGCTCATGCCCCTTCCAGCCCCACCTACAAAGGGTTAGCTTGCTGCGCTCGCCTGTCTATCTATTATCAAGAAACATTGACTGATAGGGCACCTACATACTACTGATATTCGCTTACGCTCATGCCCCCTTCACGATAGGGCATGAGCGAATGCAGCACACTTCGTGCGCTGCATTCGCTCATGCCTCTGCCTACTCCTCTTGCAACAGTTTGGCTCGCTTCGCTCGCCTGATAACCCCTTATCATAATTTGTTTATTAAAACTTTGGGCATGTTTACATTAGGCCTAAGCGTCGCAAGCATGCCGAAGCAACAATGGCGGTCGCCCACTACCTAAACTACAACTATCTCACTCAAAAAACAAAACAAAGCTATCACCTGTGTTCTCAATTGTTTCCTGTAATTTTCCAGAGGTCTCTCAAACAATTAGCAAGTCTTTACAAAGATAATTCAGGTCGTAAAACACTTTGAAAGGCGCCCAGTTATCCTTTGTGTGCAAAACAAAAACACGCGTCTTCTCCAAAAGTACCTGCTGTTCAACCCGAGGGCAAATTTGCATGATAACGAAATACGTGTGACAGTTCACGTGAAGTCGCGAAAGAGCCAATCAAATTACAGCAAAAGGCGAAACGGGTCACGTGAAGAGCGAATACTCTGTTCGAAAATGGAGTTCGCGACGCGAATTTGGAAGTTTCGCCACCGTAAACCGTAGTTTTTTCGTGATAGCACAATTAGCAGAATAATTAGTGGAATAATTCAAAATTTCAGGAGAAAATCGAAAAAAAAAATCCATTACCCTGGTTAAATTAATAAAGTAAACATTCAGTGTGAATTTCATTGCCATATATCCACATACAAAAAAGCCTTTGTGATTACACGGTTCGCCGTTTCGGTCCATTGTTTTTGGGCGTTCGACCTATTGTTTCGGGTCGAATCCATTGTTTTTGGCAAGGAAAGTGCGTCATCACGTGACTCCGTAGAATATATATATTAGATATAATTATGTTATTGGCTTTATTCGGTGAAAGGATATTATGCAATATTTGGAAGATATTAATTGAATGACTGAGCTACAAAAGACAGAAGGTAAGTACTATAATAACTTACTCTCTACAATAATGTAATAATAATACCACAATAACTCACTCTCCTGCCTCTTTCAGCCCCACGTACAATGGGTTGGCTTGCTGCGCTCGCCTGTCTATCTATTATCAAAAAACATTGACTGAAAGGGCGCACTTCGTGCGCTGCATCCGCTTGCGCTCATGCCTCTTAGAACCCCACGTACAATAGCTTAGCTCGCTGCGCTCGCCTGTCTATCTATTATCAAAAAACATTGACTGAAAGGGCGCACTTCAGGCGCTGCATTCGCTTAAGCTCGTGCCCCTTTCAATCCCAGCTGAGATAGGTTAGCTCGCTACGCTCGCCTGTGATTGGCGCACTTCGTGCGCTGCATTCGCTAATGTTCATGCTTCTTTCAGCCCCACATACAATGGATTAGCTCGCTGCGCTCGCCTGTCTATCTGTTATAAAAAAACATTGACTAATAGGGCAAACTTTGGGTGCTGCATTCGCTTACGCTCATGCCCATGCATACATACATACATACATACATAAATACCTACATACATACATACATACCTACATACATACATACATACCTACATACATACATACATACATACATACATACAACAATACATACATACATACATACATGGGCCGGGTTCGGTCGCTTTGCTCCCTCCCCGGAGCCCGTTGAGTAAAAATGAGCTTAATTTGGTTGGTGCGCTTCGCACGCTGCATTCGCTTCGCTCATGCCCATACATACATACATACATAAATACCTACATACATACATACATACCTACATACATACATACATACCTACATACATACATACATACATACATACATACAACAATACATACATACATACATACATGGGCCGGGTTCGGTCGCTTTGCTCCCTCCCCGGAGCCCGTTGAGTAAAAATGAGCTTAATTTGGTTGGTGCGCTTCGCACGCTGCATTCGCTTCGCTCATGCCCATACATACATACATACATACATACCTACATACTATACCTACATACTATACCTACATACTATACCTACATACTATACCTACCATACAAAAATACTATATGTACTATAAAATCATACCATACCTACATACTATACCTACATACTATACCAACATACTATACCTACATACTATACCAACATACTATACCTACTATAAAAACATACTATACATACATACTATACCGACATACTATACCTACATACCATACAAACATACCTACTATAAAACCATACTATACCTACATACTATACCAACATACTATACGTACTATAAAAACATACTATACCTACTATACAAACATATAAACACTTGTCGAAAGCTTAAATGAGGAAAATTGTGCAAATAGCGCCTGAAAAATTCATAACTTTTACTTTGTTTTCATTGGGCCTAAGTTGCAAGCATGCTGAAGCAACCTCTACTACAAAAACTTTCAACTCAAAATACAAAACAAAGGTATCACCTGTGTTCCCAATTGTTTCCTGCAACTCTCCAGGGGTCTTTGAAACAATTAGCAGCTCTTTACAAAAATAATTCAGCTCGTAAAACAGTTTGAAAGGCGCTCTTTGTGTGCAAAACAAAAACACGCATCTTCTCCAAAAGTACCTGCTGCCACCGAGGACGAAAAACGACCGAAAATTCATGTGCGTTGCGTGCAAGCCGAGGGCGCATAACGAAAAATGATCGACAACGCACGTGAGTCGCGCGAAAAAAGCCAATCACATTGCAGCAAGAGGCGAAACGCGTCACGTGAACAGCAAATACTTGGTTCGAAAATGGATTTCGCGACGCGAATTTGGAAGTTTCGCGGGCGTAAACCATCGTTTTTTCGTGATAGCCAATTAGGCGAACTTTAACAAAGAATTTCCTAACCTTTTAGTGAAAACTGTAAGCTCTCATATAGATAACTTTCTGGTTCAGCCGGCAAGGAACAGCTCACTTAAAAATAGGGAAGATTAAGGGCCTCAGAAAAAAACCTTTATGGATACCTCATTCGCCGTTTCGGCCCATTGTTTTGGGGCGTTCGACCTATTGTTTCGGGTCGAATCTATTGTTTTTGGCAAGGAAAGTGCGTCATCACGTGACTCCGCAGAATATATATATTAGATGTCTTTTGTGGATAGTATATTTTGAAAATGTGTGCATACATGTCTATTGTGGATAGTATATGTATGTATGGAAACTTGCAGATTTGTTTTATGGTTGTGTCGCTGGATTACGTTTGCTTATGGATAACATTAAATTAAAATCAAAACCTATCTACATCTATAAAATTATCTGAAACATGGTATGTATACATAAAAACTAATTTTCAATACGACATTGAATAATATTTTGTATATGATATTATTGTGTTTCCAAAAAACGAGATATTGGGGGTTGGGGGCTTTTTGAGGGGGCTTATCAACAATTTGTAGTCCGAAGGTAGGGGCTTATTCAGGGAGGGGGGATTGGAGAAGTTATGGTGCGCTGTTACCATACAAATTTTGCCTAATTCCACCCATTAAAAATTCGATACTGAAAAAGTGGACTTATTTGAGAGAGAGAGTTAATCGGGTAACAGCGGTTTTGATTTTTAAAGTGTCCACTCTCTTTCTACGCACCTTCAGACGAATTTCAGGTAGATCTTGAGTTGTTAATATCAATAGGAGTCTTTTGCAGATCAGAAGCCAATTCATTGTAAAGCCCAATAACATTTTTGATTTCTTCCTTAACTCTCCTTGAATTCTTTTTCAACCCTGCGTATTCTTTGCTGGAGTCTAATAAGCGACTATACTTGTGGTAAGCAATGTGCAAAATTGTAAGGTTCAAAATGTGAATTCTTGCAAATATCGCCTAATTTATTTCTCTGAAAACAACATCTTACCTGAAACTTTCTTTGCATTAACCATAACATTTTCTAAAGATAGGTGTTTTGCGTAAATTAAATACCAGAGCGACAATATAATTTTAGATTTTAAAGACTTGACTGTCTCTGCGTCAGGTAAACTGAGCTCCATTTGCCAGTTCAGCACTTTCTCTTGCATTGTCTTCAACTTCACAGGATTTCTTTTTGGTCTCTTTGCACTTAACGTTGCAGCATAGCACATGTCTAGCAGGATAGTACATGTTGCCAATCTGGAAGCTCAATCTCTGGAGGTAGTGCATCAAGAGCAACAAGTTCTGCAGTAGTTAGGCAATACTGTTCCATGCGACTGTGTGATCTACATTGACTCACAGATTCAATTTTGGCTACGGAAAATGAAAAAATATGCTAAGCAAAATTATTGCAAATATGTTTAACAAAATAGATACCTTTAATTAAAACAAATGTAACAAATTGAAAATAACTGTTTTTAATTTGTGTACCGCGGCGAAGATCCTTTTGAAACAACTTAGATAAGGTCTCTTTTAGTATTCCCCTACCCTTGTCACTGATAACAATGTTGACACAATGAAAACTTTACATATTCATTGTTGGTGTTTCCAGTTGTGTCATTGCTAAAAAGGCCCAAGGGCTATGTAATATTATAATTCAAAACCGTTTTAAATTAGAATTAACAAAGGTAATGTTAAATTGTTTTTTGGATCTTCGGGAAACTTTTCATCCACATCATTTATTGCTTTCAAGTTTTTCAGGGGTAATCAATCTTAATCTCCATCACCATTGCGGCTCTGCTAAAGATACCATCCATACCCTGTGCAAGATTCAGCAAATCTTTAAGCCATTTCACATGATCTACCACTTGCAAATTTATTGACCTTTGATTGCAGTATTTTTCAAGATCCTTCATTGATTCTTTCTTCGATTTGAGTACCTATAAAAAGTGAGTGTTGGGCTTGAATAAGGCCTTAGTTTCAATAGCTCATTGGTACCTTAAGTTAAATTTGAGCCACCTACATTAGCAGGAGGGGCAGGAGGCGCGGACTGTATGGGGAGAATCCTCGGCAAAATAGAAAACCTTGTAAGGTTAACTCGGCAAACTTGGTGATCAGTATAATTTAACAAATTAATAACAATCTGTAATAATTTTGACTGTTTCCATTTTCAGCATGATTATTACAGCACGTTATGCTTTTATTTCATCCAAAAATCTCGTACTCAGGAAATAAAAATTTTACATCCTTCTCCCCAAAATTTTTATACTCGCTCTTTTTCACGAATCTACTGTAAATACACCTTTTTATAAGAATACCTGATTTTTTGTCAAGCCCTAATATTCTTAATTTTTTTTCTATTTTAAGCCTAAGATTATTCCTAAAATATTCTTCATCGACATAATGTGTAAAATCGACTGAATATAAATGTTTTAATCTCACAGAGGATAGAACAGCATGGCAAAAGCAGATAGAAGCAGGACTCCGACAGAAACCCGCTACCCGTCCAGGACAAAGTGGAGATAGGCGAGCAAGGTGAGCAATAATGTTTTCATGAACACTTAAATGGAACAAAAAATAAGAGCTTCTCACATCTTTTTCTCTTTTCAAAAGCATCTTTGGAAGATTAACAATTCGATTCTGGTTCCACTTCAAAACAAATTCTGTTATATACTCTTCGTGCACTGTGTGGTGTATAAAAATGTGTCGGTAAAACAAGTTGATACAGAGATTCATATAGAATTTTGAGAAAACATAACATACATGAAATAAATCAAATAACCCTCCGGGCTCGTTCTTCGAGTCACTGCTTGCATTCGACAACATGCTATTGACAATTTCTCAGTCTTCTCCATGACTTCTGTCTGACCCTTTCTTGTATCGGCCCCCCTCCGAAATCTATGAAACAGATATATGTTCAACATATTCTGTACTATGCAATCAAAGTGACTTAAATGGATAGAAATTTTAAAATCATTGTGCATAGCAAACAAAAAAGTCCTGAGCCCCATCATTACCTGACAAGTCCAGTCGTGGCCTGAAACGTGCATAAGGTTTAGTGTAAATGTGACTTTTGAAGTGTTTACTGGATCTACCTTTTCCACCATTTTCTATATTTACAAGCATTATCTTGAAAGATAAAGGTCACGTCTCTGTTAACAATATCTTCGGCGTGAATGAAGTGGTGGTAAGCAAAAAGTTTCCCCTGAAACATATTTACACCTCTCTGTGCAACTTGATGACGACAACTGGAAAACATGAGACCAGTTTCATGTAATGACCCTTTCTTTTTTAAATCATTTGCAGCTGCTTCCCAAATAGAATTACCACATTGGTTATCCATTTTAATTTTCTACGAATAACCGGGAAAATATCACATATAACAGCTTTCTCACTAATGCTGCCAAGAAATCTCTGTGTGTTCTATTTCAAGTTTAAAGGCTAAGATATATCTTTCCTAAAAAAATTGTTTTATAAATCATCTTCTATAGGTCTGTATTTTAGCTGTGAAGTATGATATGGTGCATTACCATGCATCCTGTCTTTTTGTACAGAGAGCTGATATGCTCATCAACAACGTTGTTTGGAGATATGAATATATCATCATAGTAACTCAATCTTGTACGTCTAAATATTTATTCAAATAACTCTGGTTGTATTTCTTGACAAATATTTTTTGATTTCCAAAGAGAAAATATTTGTGTTCATTCAAAGTCTATTGCTGAGCTTACGTTAAAAATAGGCTAAAATAAAACATTGCTTTGCTTCTCACCTGCCTCCTCTCTGATATCGCTGTAATTTTGCATTACCATCAATATGGGCGGTTAATTGTTTAATTGAGCATGGTGGGCACTGCATCCAATTTTTTCCTTGATGCAGATCTAACTCATACTGGCAAAACTTCCATTCACGTGATGCTCTTTGAAATGCCTCAGTGTTTATTGTTGGATTCTTTTAAGAAAGAAAATATCTGCTGTTGACATGAATGGTTTCGCCCAATGTCAGGGCTCATCAGAACAGCTGGAGAATCCTCAAAACTTTTCAATTACATGTTACAATGTCAATTTTACCTTAAATTTGTATCATGTAACATTTGTGCAGGTGTGTGTACTCTACTCTATTACTACATGTGTAATTAAAACGTTTTGAGGTCCTCGGCTATAGACCATTCAAGTGGGAAAGATAAAACAAAGTAATTATCCATTCAGATGCTTGGATCCAAAACAGCATACCCTTGTATTCATTTCTGATATCTGTGATAGCACTTTCAAAAAACCATTCTCTGAGCATTTAGGCTGGGTGGTTTGGAGAATACTCCAGAACTGCAGTACCTCTACATCATAAATACTGGCAATGTTAATTAGCGAACCAGGCCAGTAGCCATTTGCAACAATAGTATTCAAGTCCACTGACTCATGCATATATTCACAACGAAGGCATTTCACTTTTTCAACAAGAACATCAAACCTTCCTGCAGAAGTATCCAGTGATAACATTAATTTGAGAAACCTATTTCTGGTAATTATAGAAATTATGGAAACATAGCATATTATAAGTACCCTGGTAATTAGTAATTGTAATTGGAAATCCATCATCAATAAATGAGTGGTTACTTTGTGTCAGAAAGTCTGCCGAACATGAACTACACTTCTTGAATACAATAGCAAGAAACTTTTTATCTGTAAGTAGGAAACAACAACATTGAATGACAGCATCTTTGCTTATGATTAAATATAAAGTAATCAATAGATCGGAAGTCGGTTTGAGACTGCCTTCAATAAAAAACTCACCAATTTCAATAAATTTGTCATCTTTTATTGTTGTGTATGGTGCAATAGGTTGCAAAAAACCATTTAACGAAGCCAGCCGGTCATGAAAAGGCTGTAACCTGTGTTGCACTTCATCACAGCTGCTACAGTAATTACATTTCCAGCCAATGCATGATTTGCATTTAATCTTTGCTGGGGATGTATTACAGGATCGACAAATGCCTAGTTCAGATTGCTGGCAAGACAAAGCGGATCTTAGAATAATACTTCTCTGTAAATCCCAGCTCTGATTTGAAGTGATCCCAGCTCTGTTGTCCTAGCAGTCCAAGACTGGTGGTTGGGAACTGACGATGACTCTGCAAGCTCTTTACACTTCTTTAAAACGTCAGCCAGAGCTACAAAAAAACATATTAGTGTGTACTCAAGCTGAAGCAGGTCTGTATGCCCCACTGCTTGAATATGCTGACAGACATACTGTTGACAAGTGTAGGATACTAAAAATTAAGTTTCTTCTAGTTAATGACTTTCCCAAATGAAATACAACTACTTACACTCATCTTCTCGGTATTCTTCTTGAAATGATTCACCACTAAAATCAGGCACACTATCATCCGAATCTGGAGAAATAGAGAGGTATTAATGTTGCCAATGGCATACAAGGTGTGGTGGTTGGCTTCCATCTCATTCTGATGCAATAAATTTGAAACGATTTCTGGTTGTATATGACTGTTAAATAGATAAATGAAGATGGTAAAAAACCACTAAAGCAAACTACCGTCAGAAAAAGCAGATTCTATGATCTGAAATCCAGCTTCTGTAGAAGCACGATCAGAATCATTCTTTTTCTGGAGACGCTTTGCATAGTTCTCCCTTGCACGTTCATTTTTTTTCCTTTTAGCGGCAGATGAGACTGCAGAATAACCCCACACTTTGTACTTTGGCACATTTTTTTTAACAACATACTTACAAGATACACTTTTTAGTCTTCCAAATGTATTTTCAAAAGATTTATCAGGATTCTTTTTCTCCCTGTTAGGCCGCTTTCCCGCCATTACAAAGGGGATGAGGATGAGTTGGTTCTTGGTTGGTGTTGCCGATAAACAAATGATATGGACCGCCGAAGGTGCTCCATATCATTTGCTTGTTAAAATAGAGGTATTGTTCATTTTAAGGCAGATGTTGAAACGAACATAGTGTTCGTTTTTATCACGAGGATAAACTGAAATGTGTCAATAGCAGCACCAGCAACAACAACAGCAGTAACAAAATGCAGTTACAAAATCCATTTCAAATCAGGTGCTACGCAACACAATCAGAGATCTTCTGGGTTGTCAATGCGGCTACCTAATCAACCAATCCATTCCCATAGCGGATAAAGACAAAAAAACCAACATAAAGCAGTATACAAAAGCAATGCAGAACCCGAACGGCAAACAACACCAACAAATAATCTGCAGTCCCATATTCCCGACAGAACTCTGCAACTTTCGCAACACGAACACGCAAACGCAACAGAAAGACGACTGTGTCTTCATCCTCTTGCCGGGTGACGACAGCGACGACTCCAACCCGCACAACTGGTACGACATATCCTGTCTACTCACTTGCAAGGCCGTTTTGAAAGGCAAACAGGTCAGTGATCGTTCCACCATTCTTCTCAACGGTCTTCACACTCGTCAGTACCTGAAATTCTTTGAGGGCGTAGGCAATCAGATTGTGGGAGTTGTTGATGTCGTGTTCGTTGTCGGCATTGTCATTGTCCAAAGACAGATCGATTCGATACTGTCTCTCGTAGCTTTTCATTTGTTTCTTGATTTGTTTTTGTATCTTTGGCATCTTTGGCATCTTTGTACCTTTGTATCTTGGTACCTTTGTACCTTTGTACCTTTGTATCTTTGTATCTTGTACCTTTGTATTTTTGTATTGCGGCAGCAGCAGCAATTGCAGCAGTAACCGCAGCAGCAGCAGCAACAGCATCATCATCCTCCGCTGCCACCGTCGCCACCCTGAAACGTCCGCACACAACTACGCTGCCGACGATGATCGTGATGATGATGATGATGATGATGATGATGATGATGCTGATGATGATGATGTCGATACAATCAGTCTCAACAATAATGAAAACATATCACCAGCAGTGGTAAATAGATAAGAAATCAACTCCATTCAACACGTTATTGTCGTCAGCCACCAACGTCATCCATGCGTTGGCGACAAATTCTGACTCGGACACTCCGTTGCAAGAACTGCCCAGTACACCGCCACAGCTGCATATGACTCCCAACACCAGACGCGAGATAGCCAAAATCGTTCAAAACCGCACAGGATAAAACGAACAAATACACTCTATTTGCATTTTTTGCTAACTGTATTTTTTTATTAAAATTAATAATACAAAAAGCAAACTAATCGTCTCTTTCTTCTTCTTCTTCTTCTTCTTGTTCGTCTCCCCTACTTTCTTTGGCACAATATATCTTTCAACGCACCCAAACACACGGCGCAGGATGACACTTGCAACTCTCTCTGAGCCTTGTTCACACGAAACATCGCCGCATTGGCCCAATCCACAACGGCTGCTCGTCGCTGTTTAGCACTGAAATGAAAATACTCCCTCTCGTCGTCCCACAACTCCACGTGCTGATATGCTCGACCCAATCCCTCCGTATAAACTCGACGCAAACCGTGCATCCCCGACGATGGACACGTCATCATGTGTTCGAGCAGCCGCCACGGTATGCACACCGCCTCTCCTCTTCTACCCATGACCGCCGGCACGTCCATCCCCTTGACACACGTCAACCTATTGTAGGCGAGCGTCTCTTCCAACACTTTGCGCGAAAACACCTGTCTAAAACACGAACCTCCTAACGACAGCGCCACGTGACACAACACATACTTGTAGTCGACATGAGTCCTGCAAACCTCGGGCAACGCCACTCGACCTTCCATCACATTGATCACGCCCGCCTCGATGTTATTCATCAGAAAACACTCCAAACACAAACGTCGCTTCTGTCTCTCACGCAAATTCACGTGCTTGCACCATTGATAGGCAGAGTGCAAGCAACACACATGACACAATGTCCTTGTCCGTAGATTGAATTTCTCCTCGTACCCCTGTCTGACCGCCTCGAGCGCCTTCTGGAACTGTATCTGGACAATCACACCACATTCCCTTTCTCCCTTGACCGGCTCCCGTATTGCCTCCAACAGCCCGAACTTTTCTTCGTTCCCGACCAAAAACTTCACTATCTGTTGCATTGCATCGATCAACAGCACACCGACGCAAACATTGGCACCCGTGGTCCAGTTCAAGCCAAAACAAAAAGCCGACACCAATTGCACCACCTGGCTACACAACAACGCCTTCCAAGAGCTCTTCCAATGCATTCACACTGTCGCGGCTCAGCCGTGCGCCTACCTGTGTCTGTCGGAAAGCCTAAAACTATTCAACGCCTATCGTAACAAATCCAGCTGCTTACTCAACACTTACCCACTCGACGAACTGTTGGTCGCGCTTTCCGCACCAGCAACAGCAGCAACAAGAACGGCATCCACTTCCTCCGGCAACAATGCCGGTGACAACGTCGCTTGCAGCTGCGATAAATCATCATCATAATTGTCTTCTTCATACGCCACCAAACGACGTTTTCCTGAGAGTGGCCCCTTACGCATGTTCGCCGCTCCTCTCTCCCGCAACAGCAGCGGCGGTGGGGGCAGTGGCAGCAGCGGCGGCGGTGGTGGCGGTGGCAGCATCGGCGATGCAGTCAGCAATGACAACGTCAAAAATACCACCGATGCCATTGCCAACATGGACGTCGGCATCAAATCATCATCATCATCATCTCCTCGTCCTCCGTTCCTATCCACCACCACATTCTCCGGTGTCACCATCATGCCCTCCAACACAGCACCAATCGTCCTCGACGACGACGACTTCAGCGGCACTGACATCACTGCAAAACAAAAAGACTACCTACTGTGCACAACGTTCATGCATCACGGACAATGTCAAAAACCGTTCATCAACATCTACTGTCACGAAAAGCACATCACTGGCAACACCAACATCGTGCACCAGATCGTCCTCAACAAACACGTCAACAAACACAAAGACGTCCACTTCGTCTTCCTCAGTGGCGCCGGCAGCGACAGCGCAGCTACTGCTCGTTGCAACACCAAACGCAAACGCCCCCCCTCGTCCTAAAAAAAAAAGGACCGAAATCTCACCAACAGCAGTAATACGTTGTTCTCCCTTCTTGCTCAATGATGATTCCTCTTTGTCATCGTTGTCGTCTACAATGTCCTCCTCACCTACAGCAGCAACAGCAGCACCAGAAGAACAAGAAGATGTACAACAAGCATATATTAATAATCAAGATGATAATTATAGAGCAACACTCACACCACCACTGTTAAAGAAAACAAAAAAGACAAAGGAAAAACCACACGCTTCTTCTTCTGTCAAGATCGCAAACTAGCGAACTATCCCACTACTACTACTACAAAAACGATTGCTCCAACTTCACGAGAAGAAACTCGCAATTCTCAACATGAACTTGGCACATCAAAAATTCGACAATTGATACTTGAAAAGGAAACTTGCTCGCATCACAACACAATAACCACTATCCTGTTCATTTCATCAAACAGCAACAACACCAACCCGTGGCAAACGTCGTCATCAGCCTTCTCTTCCTCGAACATTAACACCCACCACAAAATCACAAAAGACCACACCATCATCTCAATTGACGACGACGACGATGATGATGTTGATGATGATGACGATGATGATGATGATGATACTCCTCCAGAAGCCGAAAACACTCCTGATCCGCTCCTTATCTACACCACTCACAAAGCCGCCCAAATGGAGAACTTCCAAATCAAACACGAAGAAGAAGAAGAAGATGACAACAACAAAGAAGAAGACACAATCACATTTCCCATCTGGAGCGAACAACTAACAAACAAACACATGCTTTAACAAGTAACTATGCATTTACACTTTACTTCATAAATACATATACATGTATCTAGGTATGCATGTTGTAGAATCTTTCTCCTCCTCCTAACTCTCTCTCCCTTTTCTACATGCTCTCTCTCTCTCTCTCTCGCATAATTATCTGAAAAATATTTTCCTTTTTTTTACCGCTTGGGAACTCTGTCAATAGTATTTTGCAACATCTATTTACGGCAAACGCAAGCAGCAATACAATGACCTTCCGCTCAGGTCATTGTCACCTCCTTTCTCTTTCTTCTTCTTCTTTAAATACGAACTTCGGTTTTTAAATCATTGTCCTCTTCTCCCCTTTCCTCTTTAAATACTAAAAAAGGAAAGCGGGGACGATGACAATGCGCTCATTATCACGTATTTCAAGTTTCTCTTCAAATAATAATATTAAAGAGAAATCTGAAAAACGTGATAACCACACCGATCGTTTTCTTCCATTCTACGAATTGTGTTACTTGATTTGCCCGAAAGAAATATTTTTACAATTTAATTTTAAAAATTCTCCTTTCGAGCAAATCAGACTGAATCGTAAAAAAACTGCACACCAAAAACGAACACTTCGTTAACACTTGGTTCGCAAGAATTAGATGGCATTCGCATATTGCTTGTTTACTTTTTGACACAAGAAATGCCATTTCCAATCCAAATTCTTTCTCTTTCGCCAAGATGAACTATCTGACTGCATTGTCGTTCTTGATGGACTATTTCTACTCGAATGATAATACACTCGCATCAGTTCACCTCTCCATCCTCGCATGCGGTTGTACCAGCTTGCCTGATTAAAGGACTTATGCAGCTTAAAATCACATATAGTTTTTTTGCTGAAAAGTATAGAATTCAACATGCTTATCAACATGCGGCAGATAGAATTTAAAAATATTTAGTAGTTTTTGTGTTATTCATTGTCAAACTACGGAATTTGGACAAATTCTGTTGAAGAAATTGACGTCAGAATGATGCGCAATCCCAGACACCCTTGTGAGCCACGGCTGCTAACAACAAAAACCGGCCTGCCAACAACTAAAAACCGGCCTGCCAACAACAAATAAGTGGCCCTTTTCATTAGTGACAATTGAAAAAATGGCAACAAATACTGATGCGGTTGTAGAAGAGTGTAGAAAAAGGACATTTCATGGTCGATCGTGTATTGCGGGTGGACCCAATGGCGAGAGTTGCACAAATACTCAATTCACCGAGGATATCTCTCTCCATAAGTTCCCGAACTCTTCCAAATACCCTGCTCTGTATCGTACTTGGGTACAGTTTGTCAGGAGACACCGCAAAAATTGGCAGCCTACAGCATCATCTTCTCTGTGTTCCGTTCATTTTTCCGATTCCTGCTTCAATGTGAACAGACAGATAGCGAAAGAGCTGGGAAAAAATATATCCCTGAAAAAAGACGCAGTTCCCACGATCGACTTGGTCATTGGGCCTAAAGTTGCTGTTGCTTACAACAAACGAGATCTAAAAACGGTTAGTAACAGTTGGAGTCAAAAAGCAATAAACTCATTCCACTAGAAAATTGATTCTATAAGCATAAATGTTTGTCTGTATTTAGTATAGAAAGATGTATTAATTTGCAGACCATTGCCAGCTATGATATGGAAAGCAATGATTCTGAGGACTGCCATACCTCGGACTGCCATACCTGTGACGAGAGAATTCAAACCATCATTGCTCTGAAAAAGTCAATTTGATATTATAAGAAGAAACTTTCACAAATCACTGACAATGAAGAAGTAAGTGATTTACATATACATACTTTGTAAAAATACTTAAAGTAATTATCATATTTTTTTGTAAACTTTTTGCACAGTCGCATGGTGATGAAGAATATTCAGATGGGCCAAGTTTTTATGACCACATGCACCAGGAAGACTTGGATAAACCTTGTGATATGAATGTGGATGATGGCACTGCGAGTGAGAGTGATACAGATTGGTCCTCCTGTGAAGAAAATGCAACAGAGTTTAATAGTGGAAATAACTCCACCATTAGGTAGCTACACTATATCTTAAAATGTAAACAAACTCTGAATTCAAAAGGACTTTTTAGCTACAAACCTCAGTAAAATTATAATTCCTCAATTCTCAATTCTTTGCAGTGTTCCAACTGGTACAAAGCCTGCTGATGAGCCAAAGTTTGTGGTTTTTTGGGGAATGCTGATGTCACTTTTTGGGATGTTTTGGTTTTCGTGTAAAGCAGCAAACCCTTCTGTAGAGATACAAAGACATGGTACAATGGCTACGGTGATACAGTCATGCACTCACTGTGGTCAGAAGTTTAAGTGGCATAGCCACCCTTTCTTGTTTCACCATCTTCCTGCTGGCAATCTCATGATGAGTTTTGGTAAGGTTTTCTTTTTCCTTTTTCTGAGAAATTATTCTTCTTGGTACATCAACTTGAATAGCATAATCACAGTTGAATGATTATTTATAACAGGTATTTTGATGTCTGGAGTTAGCATTAGCCAAGTCATGCTGATGTTCAAGCATATGGGTTTATCTGCTGTTTCATTACGAACATACTTTGCACACCAGAAAAGATTGTTGTTTCCATCTGTTTTAAGTTTTTGGAAGCAGCATCAGGCTCAGATGATGGAGAAGTTGACAGGCATGCAGGATACTGTATGGTCAGGAGATGGTCGGTTTGATTCGATGGGGCACAGTGCCAAGTATGGTGCTTATACAATGTTTTCTAACACCATATCAAAGTTGGTCCACTTTGAATTAGTGCAGGTATGTTATCATATCCTCTAATTTGTCTTTTACATGAGCATTCTCTCACACATGTCTTTCCTACAATACTATACTTGTATTTGACAGGCAAATGAAGTTGGTAGCAGCACTGGAGCCGAACTAGAAGGTTGTAAACGTGCATTCAGATACTTGGAGGATTCTGGACTTCCGATAACATCTTTTGTCAGCGATCATCATACAAGTATTTCGAAATGGATCAGAGAACAACATCCCGAAACGCAACATTTTCATGACTTGTGGCATGTCTGCAAAAGTATCACCAAGAAATTGTTTACTGTTGGTAAAGAGACAGGATGTGAGACAGTCCTTGGCTGGATCAAAGGCATACGCAACCATCTGTTCTGGTCTGCACAATCCACAAAGCAAGAATTTGGTGACTTGATTCTGGCCAAATGGAAGTCCATGTTACGCCATGTAACAAACAAGCATCATGACCATCCAGACAAGTTATTTGACAAATGTGCTCATGGAGACATTGAAGAACGAGATTACATCAAGTCTGGTTGGTAGTACTATTATGAATAACTTCTTTCCTTATGATTTTTCTTCAGTATTTTATTGTTTATCCAAATCTTTTAACAGGCTCACATGCATTTGAGAGACTTTACTCTGTCACCATGAACACCAGAATACTGTCAGCAATAAAGCGCTTGTCATCTGATTCACAAACAAGTTGCTTGGAAAGTTTCCATTCAACTTTAAATCACTGGCACCCAAAAATGATTCATTTCTCTTGGCTTGGTACATACTGCAGGTAAATTACATGGATTTATCACATGGAAAGTTGGCATTTTCAAATGGTCATCATTAAAGATTGTTTTTGCATCTCTATTTTTCAGGCATGTCCTGGCTATGCTGCACTTTAACGAAAATATAAAAAGGGTGTCACAGAGAGCAAAGGATGGCAGCGTCTATTATAATGTGACATACCCAAAATTTAAACTCGGTGAAGAAGTGGTTCGAGAAGTTGCTGTTCTACCAACATATGGTAAGCCTTATGTGTATCCATCCAAAATATTTGCACTGTTCTCCAGAACATATATCTGTCCTACTTCCAATCTGGCAAATAAAAATCATAATTTTATGCATTTCATCCTTAGATTATGTAAATAGTATTAAAAATACAATGTTTTCAACTTCACTGCATCAGCTGAAAGTCATCTCGGATCAACATGCTGAGGCACGCCCAGATCCACTTTGCACACAGTTCTCAAATCGATCATCAAAGACAGTTGCAGTGCAGCGATATAAAGAAAAGCAGCTGCTTGAAACACCAAAATTTCCTCCTGGTATGGCAAATCTTACACACGGCATTAAATATTAAGATATATCAGCAGAGAGCTGCAGTAATCACTAACTTACATTCCTTTTCAGAACCCGAACAACATTTCTTGGAGGCTTTGAATGCAATGCCATTACCAACGCCAATTTCAACCTCTGAAAGAAGAACAAGGTGCTGCAAAAAGTGCAAATTGCCGATGAAAGGACATTCACGAGGACATTGTCCTCATCAAGAATAATGAATCTTCTTACCTATGTTCTTTCCTCTGTAGAGGCATAGCCATGTGTTCTGCTAGTTGGAAATTTTGCTCGAATGTAGTTATATATACATGCTGACAATGGTCTTGCGTTATCCCATCCAGGTAACCAAAAAGATATCTGGTTACCCAACGATAGGCAACTGCTCTTAAATATCTACAGAGAGATCAATACATTTTTCTTATCAGTTTATCACAAATGCAACGCTATTTAAGATATCAGACCTGTAGTGACAATGGCAGCATTGGAGGGGCCAAACACCCCTACTTGCTAAAACATTTCACGCACATTTTTAAATCAGACCTCCAATAATTACCACTGCGTTACGGTCATGATATATACTCACATCATGTGTTGTATGTAACTTACTCGTTTTTGGACTGTCCTGCTCGTTGGCGATAGCGTCGGCCAATTCTATCTCGCAGTTCATGACCAGTCGTTTCAAGAACGACAGTGTTTGTGACTGCTGGAAAATCCTCGTGTTTTGTAATGCACAGGATACGTTCGATACTGCCATCAAAAGTCAGCTTCCCTGATGCTTCAGCTATTTCTCTGCAACAGCGGTATTCCCTTGGGCCTTGCAGAAAATCTCTACGGCAGTGATGGCAAGTGCACCTGAACGAAATAGTACCCTGAGCTACATCATGTGATTCCATAAAATTAGAGTTCGACAGTTGCTACAAATTTATTAAACGGCAATAAAAACTAACCATTTGTCAATCGAAGAAATATTTTCAAAACGGACATCTAGCTCTTGCAGGGATAGGCCGTCACAACCAGATTCTTCGTTGTTGCTGCCGTACTCAACTCCAGGTCTGGCAAGGGGTTCTCCTTCGTAAGGAATTCCTACCTAAAGAACTGACTACTGCATAGTATCCCTCTTCTTCGCTGCTCTCAAAAAGACTTCTTCTTTCATTGTCTGAGGAGGAGGAACTTGAACTGGAAAACTCGCTTTCCGACATTTTGAATAGTTGAATAGATATTATCCGGATACTGTTTCAGCATGCAGGTCCGGCTCTTGTTCAGAGGACAAAAGTTGAAGAACAACAGCTTGGTTCATTCTGACGTCACATTTTACCAAAATCATCAAAATTTTATTTTTTTCAAAATTTGTCAAAATTTCTGTGTTCTATTGAAAACAACGGAAATTGGCTCATCATGTGAGGAAAATATCGTGCTTTTAGCCACGGGTGAGATAATTGAAATCGGCGTCGCCTAAGTCGAGTTATTAAAAAAACTGTGGCACGCGACCAAATTTTCCCATACTGACCCCTATAAAAAATGATTCGCGTGTCATCAAACTGACGTCACAGCTCTTCAACAGACCTGGGTGTGTTTGAGCTTGAAAAAAAACATAGTTACACTCGTCAGAAAACACTCAAAATAGGTTCATAGTGATACTCAGATCTTTTTCTTTTCATTTCCGTAAAAAAATCAATATGTGATTTTAAGCTGCATAAGCCCTTTAATACACCTTTTGCATCGTGCGTATTTAGAGGTCTGGCACTAGTTTTTGGGTGAAAAAGATGCTGAGGGTGAAATAATTTTTCACCCAAGAACTAGTGCCAGACTTCCAAAATACGCACGATGCAAAAGGTGTATTGTTAAGTAAGCAATCCTGTACAACAGCATTCCTTGGGAGAATTTTCTGCATATGCCGCAATAGGATTATCATACCTTTGATCTTGTTCCGGGCAAACTTTTGTCGACTTGGAATTGCTCTTGTGCAAATCCATTCCACTCCACTCAGCTGAGATCTCTTGCCTAGTGGGTGTCTGGTGGGTCACAAGAAATGACCGACCTTTGTTCTATCTACAAACTTCTGTTTCATTTGATTTGTTTCGACTCCATCTCGCGGAGATGACACACTCCCAATATACTCATTCAAATGAGTGTATTCCGATTGGGTCATCTCCCCTGCTTTGGCCAGAAAGAGTTTTCTGTCCCAGAGGCAGAACACGTGTAACCCGTTCTACTTCTGGGATTGAAAACTCTTCATCTTCACAAGATGTGCAAATATACTAGTCCATCATTATTTTGATGGTCTGACATATTTGCACATCTGGTCTTCTACCAGGAGTCGATTTTAGAAACAGATCACAAAATTGTATCTTATTTATAGCAGAAAACAAAGACAACAAACCAAATGTCTTATTTATAGCACAACAAAGCATTTCGTTTGTTGTCTTTGCCAATGCTTGTCTGTCTGCGACTTCTGCTTTGATGATGAGCTTATCACCATTTTGGCACAGCCACCGTCTTTCAAAATCGTCTCTCTTTAACTCTTTAAGACTACCATCAGCATCATTTGAACGTTGAGACATTATCACTTCTGTGTCCACATCAAATTGATAGCTTTGCATTGAATTTTTGGTAACGGAAAAAAAATTCACAAATCCAACATTTGTCGTACGTGTTCAACATATCTTCTCTGGTAAATATGTTTCCTTTTGTCTCACTTTTGAACGATATCATCGTTCAAAAGTGCCAATGAAACAGAAGGCAACTGACATTGAAGGCTTTACATCACTATGAACGACAACGACAACAACGAGCTCATTGATTGCTGTCATTCTTGTTCTTCTACTCTCCTCTGTTGTTTTTCCCTACCGCCCGTGTAAACGGATTCTGGTAGACTAAAAACAACACCTATCTATCTATCATTCATCGAACATCCATGAATGTTTCGTTTCTGTCGAATTGTTGTTTGTTCCTCATTGATGAAAAAACGTCACGCAAAGGATGAGCTCTGATAGACGTAATAGCCGCTTGCTCTTGCTTCCCTCAGAGGTTACCCTTTCATTGACAATATCAATGCACTAAAGTCAGTATCCTCAATTGACTGACATATGTTTAATGATACATCGTTGTTGCCTGCAAACTTTCTGATCCAAGTATTCAATAATTTTGACCCTATTCTCCAGGGAAATTCTTGACAAATAACCTGAAGAGATTTAAATCGATTTTTGAATGTATGTGTTATTACTAAGAGAAAAAAAAAGTCATTTCAACACTTCTTTTCTCTTCTTCTCAAAGCCACGACTTTCTCGTTTGAAATTATCAAGAATACCCCTCTTGGAATGGAATCCCCAGAAAAAAGACATGAAGCGATTTCATCTTTTCTTTAAAAAAAATCGTTCCATAACTTCCATTTTCTCAAGGACTTCATTTCGATTTTCTCAAAGGGCTTCTATATTGGCAATGTTTGTCACACCGGTATGCCAATTAAGCTTTGGATTCTCCTCTTGCCAAAGTTACGAACTTTGATTTTCTCAAGCACTTCATTTACTCAAATGCAAATGCATCGATTCTTGTCATCATCACTAGCATTATCTATGACAGATACCAAAACAGCATGCAATTTTATTGTCTTCTTGGCATTATCCAAGCAAGGCGTCATTTTCACACTCCTTTTATAAACTTATCCCAAAACTTACTGTTCTGGGCATACGTTTATAAAAACAAAAGTTTATAAACAACAACAAAACCTCGCAGAATGTATCTTTTATTGCCAAAATATATAAGACACATAAATGCAAATGCATTGATTCTTATTAGCATCACTAGCCAGTCGGCGTTTTCCTCGTCCATGATTTCCATTGCAATACTGCTGATTCCAGTACTGTAATGGAAATCATGGACCATCATTTTATTGACAAAATGTTCCATTTATCTTCAACCATTTTGTCAACATTAGCAACAGCAACAGCAGCGCATCATAATTTTTACAGACTTTTTTAGACATCCCGATTGTGATGTCACATGAAGAATGTGACTTGATTCAATCCCAAAATATCTTTCTACTCTCTCTAACTTTCCTCTTTCTACTACTACTACTCCAATTCTCCTCCTCCTTAGAACATTTTTTCAATTGTCATTATCATGTAAAACAATATTGATCGTGATGAATACCAACAAAAAAACCATGCTAGCAACCTTTATGTGTTTATTATTGTCTCTCTGTCTGCCTCGAACAATACCCACTAATCTAATTGTATCTACGCGTCACCGCCCACACACGTATATAAGACGACGAGCAACGCTCAATCACTCAGTCAGTCAGTCGCTCGGAGCTCGTCATGATGAACACCAGCAGACAACTCAACATTCAACATACCACAAGACTCAACATTAAGCCAAATCCTGCAGTATGTTGCCGCTTCACCTTCGACCAGCCTCCTTCGATTGCAAAAAACAGAAAGCACTACGAACTGAAGCCGTTCGAACACACGCTGAAAGACTACCTCGCTCAAGACTCCACGGAACGCATCGCCAAACAACTCACCAAATGAAAACAGATCTCCTACACCACCCTCCGACGAAGACACGTCTTTTTCGCCTACCGTCATCAAGCATTTGAAATACCTTATGCTACATTACACGACCCAAACCGACCACCTCGACTTTGCAACACATCTCCTCCCACTCACAGACTTCTACGACGAATCCTACGATCCATCCGTCGAAGCTACTGAAGTGTCAATGCTCACGCCAAAACAGCTGCCAAGCGATCTGTCGAAAATTCTCGTCTATGAAATTACCGACTGTGTCACCTTCGTCAACACCGATGCTCCTCTCCACGCAGAAGAACTCACCGAACCCTTCTACTGGTTTACACAACTCCAAGAGCGCGCTCGACACCTCTCAGAATTCACCCACTTTCGCAACTGGTTCCGCCTCGTCAACTACTCGTACATCGAAATCCAACACCACTTCTACTCTCAGAAACGCATCTTCAAAGACTACATCCGCCCCCACTTCAACTCGTACAACTTCCGATTCTACGGCCTTCGTCAACAACCAGAGCTCATCGTCCAACTCGCCACCTACCTGAAACTCTTACCCTACGACAAGGAACCGTGGTGCAAAATAGACTACTCCCTGCGCTGCTACAAACCCTTCACCACCTGGCACACCAAACCCCACCGACCACATTCCTGCATCATTACGTCATCTTCGCGCCTGAGCAGCCATCCCTGCCTGCTGCCCCTCAGCGGCATGCTATTGCACCACTTCCTGACGTTACCGCATTCCTCACATTCTTCACGCATGATCTCATCTCTGCACCTGTGCAGTCTCCCATATCAACCTTCCTCGAGGCCTCGCAGAGGTGTGGTACAGCAGCTTGCCACCGTGAAAATTTGCTGATTCAGTGCGCATGGAAAACAACACTTGCAAAAAGAGCTTTCCAAAAGAACAAGTTGGTGATGACGCTGTCTTCATCTTGTCAATAGAAATGATCACATTTTGGATGATACTTGGGTAGTGCCACACAACAGACACCTACTCATCAAATATCAGTGTCATATCAACGTGCGAATATGGAGTACTGTAAAAAGTGTCAAGTACATTTTCATATATATCCACAAAGGACATGATATCGCACATGTTGAAATTCTTGAGAAATATCAACAGCAAGTACCTCAAGACATGGAATATGATGAGGTGTGCCAATACAAGATATATTGGACCACATGAAGCTGTCTATCGGCTTCTGCAGTTCCCCATGCACGACAAATACCACACAGTCAAACGGCTGTCTGTTCATCTACCATTTGAGCAACAAGTCATCTTTCATGACAATGATCACGAACAAAGACTGAACAACATTGGTGATAGAACAACACTTACAGCATGGTTTGAACTCAACCAGCGAGGTCCAGCTGCACGTCAGTACCTCTATCATGAGATACCAGAGCATTAGGTCTTTCAGGAACGTTTAAAAACATAGACAGCCAGACAACAAAGAACAATGCCAATCATTGGTAGAGTTACTCAAGTGCAGCCCAGACCTTGCGAGCAAAAGTTTGCACTCAGACTTTTACTATTGCATCAACCAGGAGCAGTACAGTAGAAGGTAATCAATGTGAGTCCTTCAAAGATGCAGCACTAGCTCTAGGGCTACTAGAAGATGATGCGAAAGTCATGTTGCGTTGATGAAGCTGCCATTTTCAATATGCCTTCGCAACTCAGACAGTTGTTTGCATCATTGCTACTCTTTCAAACGCCATCAGACATCAGAACGCTCTTCAACACCTTCAAAGAAGCAATGAGTGAAGACCTTGTCGGACGTGATCAACTCAACAATCCAGACATAACCTTCCAAGACAGACACATGTATCAATGTCTAGAAGATATTGACAACAATTTGAAAGTTCATGGTTTGTCCATCGCGAATTACGATCACCTTTCTCAGCTACCGGCCGACTTTTTCATTCCAGAACAAGGTGATTTACAATTTAACATGATGACAATCATACTTATAAATCACTGCCCAATTTAGCCAAGATGTACTTCTACTTAAGCCAAAATAAACTATTGTTTATGTTTTCAGAGGAAGATCACATGGATGTTGAACATGAAAGAGAGCAAGGAGAAGAATTGGGCACTGCATTGAATCCAGAGCAAAAAGTGGTACACACAGCCATCATTCAAGCAATTGAGGGGCAATCAGAACAGAACTGTCACTTTCTTGACGGACCAGCTGGCACAGGGAAAATATTTCTCTACAACATGTGTGTTCGTAATCTTCATGCATCTGGGCACAAGTTCAGTGCATGGTTTGGTCAGTAATCTATCCTCACCGAATGTCTCTCTCTTCCTTTCAATTTGGCTAAGATATGGAGTACGAAGGAGGCTTCGCAGTTTGAAAGGTAGAGAGAGATATTACCGTCGCTGCGGGAGGAGAGGAGGGCTGTTATCAACGCACTCTTGCTAGTTGCTGAAGAAGGGCTGTTATTCGGCGCATGCCTCATTATATACTGCCAAATTCCGCTGAGGGTTATGGAAGCAACTCCCCGAGCTCCCCAAAGGTCCTTAGGGGCGCATATCTTACCCATATTATAAGTTCATAGAAATTCATCCGGTGAGAATAGGAATTGCAGCAACACTGTTTATCAATAGCAGAACATCGCATTCGCAATTCCAAATTCCCATACCATTGAAGCTGGAATCAACATGCAATGTCAAGAGACGGAGCCGAAGAGCACAAGTGTTGCATGAAACAACCCTGTTCATATAGGATGAAGCTTCAATGATACCAGTATTGGCATTACAAGCAGTTGACAGACTGCTTCGGGATATCACAAGAGTTGACAAGCCATTTCGTGGCAAATTCATGTTACTTGGTCGCGATTTCAGACAGGTCTTACCTGTTTTTCCCAAAGCAAGAAGGGAGAAAATCGTATCAGGCAGTCTTAAATCATATCAAATTAGTGATTTGTGGGCACAGTTTCAACAATATCGCCTGCACACAAACATGAGAGCTGTTCAAGATGAATCTTACAGAAAATTCTCAGAATGGCTCCTAAGACTCGGCAATAAACAAGAACCACATGATGCACTTGACAATATCAATTTGCCACATCAAATGAGAGGAAATGCTCAATTTCATATATTCCCAGTCTAATACACCACAGTCGTGCCTCACGTTGGATCCAATATCTATGTCAGAATGTTGTTGTCTTACCCCAAAGAATGACTTCTCACAATCAAATAAATGGCATCATTCTGGAAACAATACAAACTCCTGAAAAAACATACTACAGCACAGACAGTGTGATAACAGAGGATCCAGATAAGGAGGCGGCATATCCGATTGAGTTTCTCAACAATCTACACTCAAGGAATTATTTACATATATGTACTAATTATACATGAATTCTACAATTATTTTAAATATTGATAATGGTCCTTCAATGACACACATCGTAATCTCGAACATTCTTTATTATAGGTTGGTGCAACAATTACTCTTCTAAGGAATCTAAATCCAAAGAAAGGTCTTTGCAATGGCACAAGACTCATTGTACGCCATCTCCGATGTAACATGATCACAGCAGAGATCATCACGAAGGAACACAGAGGCCAGCAGGTCATGATTCCCAGAATAACATTGTCAACACAAGACACTGAGATGCTGTTCAATATCAAACGACGGCAATTTCCAGTCAGAATAGCATACTGCCTTACTATCAACAAGGCAGAGTGACAATCTCTGAGGTATGTTGATTTGTATTTACCTGAGCCCGTGTTCACACATGGTCAGCTATATGTGGCCATGTCAAGACCAACATCATTTGATGGGCTCCAAGTATTCCTCCGAGAGGAAACATACAGGAAGACAAAAGACATTGTCTTCCAAAAAGTACTGTAAAGGTCTTCACAAAGTTTTGAGCATAAATTGCATTGCTCACAGAGGGTGTCAGTCTACCAAAATGCACATACACAAATTACGGGGCTCAGATTGTGGTTCTAGCCGATCGGCATTGCACTACAGTGCAATGTTCATGTTGTGATTTTAGCACAACATTGCTGGTTTGCCAGGCCACTCCAGTCAATTAGATCCGCCAAGAACGATTTGGACACTTTCACAACACTCCAGTGTCCGGGGGTGTTCGCCAAGAACAACAAGACGATCTGGGTCCTCGGCAGCACCCGTATCAGAAGAGGTATGCTTTGCCATGCTCTCCGAAATTGCCTATGGGAGTATGGCTTTCCTTTTCTGTGTGAAAACCGCAATCTCTCCATTAACCATAGTTGTTTTAGCAAGAATTAGCAATGGATTACCCTCCTCTCATCTCCTTAGTTATAATAACAATATAGCTGACCCCTTATTATGTAATATACCAAATTTAAATTGCAGTTTTCATGAGCAAGGAAACCTCGAACAAAGGTTACCCCTTGAAGTTGGTGTTCGAGCTTTAAACTAGTGTAACCGGCAGTCTTCTTTTTTACTATGCCCAAACGTAATGGTGAGAACGCACAATGAACAAGACAAATAGACAGACGTATCCTTGATATGTGCGACAAGAGTGTGGATTCCAATGAGCAATGCTGTCAACATCACCGGACACTCCACATGATGAATGAAGACATCAATACAATCTACAGATGGGACAAATTTTTTCTCATTGATGTTCACTATCGATTTATAAATCATGAACGTTAAATGGACATTAGAAGTTTATGTACATTTTTTCGAGCATGTTAAAGCGCATGCTTTCCTTTATGATATAGTATGCCTAAGGTTTTTATAGTGGTGTATAGCACATATTTGAAGCTATCGTCAATGACACTTACTTTATTACCGTTTATGTACTAATGTTTTAATGCTGGTTAATCCAAAAATTAAGCAGGGTTAATGTTCGAAAGATAATTGCCTTATTGCATGGCTGCCAACATACTGTATCTGCTTGCCAAGTCGGATGCAAGCCGCCATTCACAGCTCATCAACATACCGGTGAGACCTGGGGGCCCATTAGAACTGTCAGTCAGTCAGTCTCGTGTGGCTTGTTTTGACGAATGGCGCACATGCGCAGAAAGTATTATTAGACTACACCCTAAGGCATATAGTTGTGCGGTAAGCAGCCTATCCAATCATTATTCGCTGGAGCTCAGAGCAATAGCACAATTTCTTCATGTCTTGTTCTCTCGAATCTGACGAGAAGTTTTTTTTGGGAAGTGCGTTACTGCTGATGCCAATATGATGCCGAACTGGC
Organism: Sanderia malayensis; assembly: GCA_013076295.1. NCBI lineage: Eukaryota > Metazoa > Cnidaria > Scyphozoa > Semaeostomeae > Pelagiidae > Sanderia > Sanderia malayensis. The sequence continues at coordinate 2,436,403 of RQOL01000374.1, read as the reverse complement.
CGATGTCTTCCATAGCTACCTTTCGGATTCATATTTACAAGTTATCCCGGTGAGGTCGTTTCTTAATACTTTATAGTTGGGTATGAATTATTTACTGCACGTGCATCATTGCGCTTTGCTCAGCTTACTTTTCTGTCCGTCTAGTCAACATATCTGTGTGCGAATTTTCACCTTGCCTATTATTGTAAGGGTCATAAGCGTAACCAACGTGGGAGGGCCTGTTTTTTCTACCCTCCTGCTATCCATGGCCACTGGGTTGGGGTTGTTTTATCGCCTCCCTCCTGGTATCTCGCAACTCTGTACGCTTATTATTATAATGTTTCACTTAACGCCGTTCCCTATTGCTTTCTCGCTCGTAGTTTGCCCCCCCCCCTTGTTGCTGGCGTAATCATAGCTTTACATCAAAAATCCCAGGTTGAAAGTAGGTGCTGCTGAGTCTCCAACATCGGCGATAACATTTTTGAAACATATGTATATTTCTACTTTGCAAATCAAAGCACGTCAGTTCAGGTTGTTTGTGATATCTAGGCTGCGAAATGTGTCATTGTCATGCGATTTAACTGTCAATTGTATTTCTCAATGTCAATTCTCAAATAATATTTAGCCCCGCACGTGCAGGTATGCCAGCAGGTCGCTGTCTCCCTTCAAAGCATTCCAATGTTCCACTAGCAAATTTGTTGGCTCAGTAGCCTGCCATTCATTACCACATAAAGATTTAAGGTTGCCATTATACTTTAATACGAGCCATAAGCTCTGTACAGTTGCCCTGTTTTGTTTTGTTTTGTTGTTTTTTGTTTTCGGGGTTTTTCTCAAATTTCTGAAAGTGTGAAAGCGTGTAAACCCGTGCTCAACAACGGGCCAGGGCGCACTATCCTCTGGATTAACTTTGTCAAACCCGATATTCCCACACTAATTAGAAGGTGTTTTTCATGTTCTACAAACGTGATCCAATTATCGCTTGGAGGACAACATTTCAGGGTATGTTGATTATTTGCAACACGTCATCGAACTGTCAATACTCAACAGCGTACACAAAACAGAACACTCTTTTATCTATCTTGGACTTGCTTGTTTTGAACATTTGAATATTGAGAATTTCCAACATTTATTTTATACGCGTAACGATGAAAAAAAATGAAAAACAAACTGAGAGAAATCTAGATACTTGGCACCAGCCACAGCCACTGAATTTCGGAACTCTAAAAATACGTTCAGATGTATACTGCCTGGGCTGTGACAAAAAACGCAGCAACCAGTCCAGCAAAGTGTGATAACAGTTTCAACTGTACAAGAAAAAGTTGCTAAAAGTAAAAAGGCTAAAACTACAGAACATAAATTGCACTGAGGGAGAAACGAACCATTCATTATAACTTTGAGTTGAGTAAAAACAACTCGTTTACAACGCTCATTCTCAAGAATTTTAGTCGCGTGCATGCTATTGATGTGCAGCATTGTATTTTCAAGGTGTTAATAAATGATAGAGCCAGATCTGCCTGATCATGCTGGTTTATCAGAGATTTTCCAGTGAAAGTGCAGCTGTGGGGCTGCGCGACGGAAACTTTGAAGATTTTTCATCACGCCCCCTTTGTCGAGAATTCATTTTTCACTGGGCGCATCTGCATCAATTAACTTATTAGTGCGGCCTTTCTGTGAGATGTCAACGTACATCAACTTTATCGAGCTTTTCAGTGTGGTGCGCCCTCCCCCAACTTGCTGCGCTTGCCTCTAGGGTTTTGGCAACCGCAGGGGTATTTATCTCTATTTGGGTTCATGTTCCTTGTTTCAAGGCTGTATTTGTTTTGGTTGCTGGCGGACACAGAAAATGTTCACCCTAAAACCGAGCTGGTTCACGCAAAGTGTCCGACCCTATTCCAAACAGTGCCCAGGCCTTGCATAGTATTGTGCTTTGGTATAGTTTTGAACAGCGATTGTCATTTGGCATTAAATCTAGCATAATCTGCAATTTGGCATGATTTCGGCGCTGTTGGTTGGAGGCGCTGTTTCCGTTTAAAGTATTGGATCAATTCTGATAAGTGGGAGTTTTTCATTCAAATATCCACAGTTCACTATGTAAGGGCCCATGTACACGAGACCAACAATACTTCCTAAAACAGTAGGGAGTGCTACCATAAATTCCAAATGCCAACGTTTCCGACTAAAATTTTCTAAAATCTAAAATAGATTTCAAGTAGCACCTTAACCCCGATGATTGATTTGATAATTGGCTTCCCTATCGCGCCTGTTTTTCTGATTGAAAAAATAGTTTGAATTTTATAATTGCTTTCACTGGGTACACGTACACCAGTAACCTCTGTTACCAAAATGGCTGGCTTTAGACGATTTGTAAATCAAAATTTTTCTGAAAATTAAGACTCTGGGTCTCAAAATAAAGAATTTTTGAAGATTCTCAGGATCCAAGCCTTTAAATCGGTCAGCCTCTATCTTATGTAACACCGAGTTTTAGCAGAACGAGTACTCCGCTATCAACATCGTTTGTACAATCACGTATTCTTATGCATGGATTTCCAACACGGTCCACCGTTCCTTTGCAACGAACGTCGTCGATTTTGTTCCAATAAATATACAATTATGAGAAGCGGCATAGAAAATTCTTCATCAGACATCGTGCTTGTAAAAAAAAGTAACAAAGAAAGAACACAACATTTAATCCGCGTTGACATGTATCACCGAGAAAACAAGAGACGAATTAGGATTGGGATGCTCGCGAGCATCCCAATACTAATTAAGCGGCCCTTTTCATCCTTACTAAAATGTTTGGCTGGTAGAATTTCTAAAAAAGACTATGTACACGGGAAAAGGAAGGTGCTAACTCGTTAATCCCTCCAAATATTTAGAAAAGTAGCTCGTGTACATGGGGCCTAACACCCATGCCCACATTCGATTTACGTTGCATACGTCGCCACCCTTCATAAAGATACGGGTGGCTGGCGGCAAGGTCTTTTCTTCACACATGATAACTTTTTCAGACACGAACCCGTTTGTGTGTTTGTCTGTGTCATCGCAGTGAGACGTTTTAGAAACATTGGGAAGCGATATTTGGCTTGCCTTATCTGCTGTTTATTAACTTTTATTCGTGGCCAGAATCGAGAAGGCCCTAAAACCACATTTTTTTTAGTTCGATAAAAAACACAGGCGTTGCTTTCTTGTCGTGAGGACAATTAGCTCAAATTGAATTCCTGCAAGTGGAAGAGATAAGCTGTGCGGCAGCATAGTGGGGCCCCCAAACTATTCTATCATTTCCACCTTCATTATATATATATACTACGATATTGAACGTAATCCCTGTCCAGAAAATCCTGTCCTCATATTTCCAATTGTTGCTGATTATGTCCCTTTAATTTAGTCTTTCTTTTAATCTGGGGTTTTTTGACATTTCTTCCTCTGCTCTTCGTATTTGTTCGTTTGTTTTGTTCTCATGGTCAAGTCACATCAACAAAGATTTGAATTTTACTTTTGATTTCAAACTGAGCATATGCGTACACTTTCTCGTGATTAAGAATAATTTGCTGAAATCTATCATTGCTGACATTCCAAAACGCAGCTATGAAACGTAAATGTTAACAACCAATGTCACATACAAATAAATGCCAAATACAAATGACAACATTCAACCACATCAAATATCGGTATCTGGGCTTCCAAGCGTGCTGGGCAACCCCACTCCATATTTATTTTTTGGGTCACTTATTTTGGGGCATGTCGTTTTAATCGGGTGCTTGGATGCTTTAGTCATGATTATTGGTTTTACATCACAGCGGCACTCATTTTAACAATATCAACAGCCAATTCAAAGTTTCGTATAGGGGCCGCAACAACCGTGGCCTCTATTGGCTTGCCACTTTAATTCAAGCCTTAAGCCGTTTCTCGAACAGTGCCAATGCCAACAATGTTTATATTAAACCGCAATGCCAGCTGATTGAAGCATCGTATGGGGCTTCCACAAGCGGCTCGCTGAATGGATTAACACTGGCATTCACTAGTATTACCAGCTCCTTTTCCGCTTTACCTTCAGTCCTTAATTGCGTTTGGGCCTTGTTGAAGGTACTGGCCAACAAACTGCATGGTAAATAATATTCCTAATCAAGCGTTTGGGCATCGTTGAAGGCACTGAACAACAAAATACATGGTTATCAATATTACTAATTAAGTGTTTTTGGGCCTCGGTGAAGGTACTTAACAACAAACCGCATGGTAAATCATATTACTAATCAAGCGTTCGGACCCTGTTGAAGGTACTGAACAACTAATGCCAAATAAATAATATTACTAATCAAGCGTTTGGGCCTCGTTGAAGGCATTGAACAACAAAATACATGGTTAGCAATATTACTAATTAAGTGTTTTTGGGCCTCGGTGAAGGTACTTAACAACAAACCGCATGGTAAATCATATTACTAATCAAGCGTTCGGACCCTGTTGAAGGTACTGAACAACTAATGCCAAGTAAATAATATTACTAATCAAGCGTTTGGGCCTCGTTGAAGGCATTGAACAACAAAATACATGGTTAGCAATATTACTAATTAAGTGTTTTTGGGCCTCGGTGAAGGTACTTAACAACAAACCGCATGGTAAATCATATTACTAATCAAGCGTTCGGACACTGTTGAAGGCACTGAACAACAAAATACATCCTACCTTGTTGCAGGAACTGAACAAGAAAATGCAAAGAGTTCAGACCGCGTGGAAGGTACTGAACAACAACAACAACAGCAACATAAAAAAAAATATAAAAAAAAAGCGTTTGGACCACATTGATGGTACTGAACAACAATATGTAAAGCGTTTGGACCACATTGATGGTTCTGAGCAATAAAATGTAAAGCGTTCGAACCACATTGATGGTACTGAACAACAAAATGTAAAGCGTTCCAACCACATTGATGGTACTGAACAACAAATACAAAGCGTTCGAACCACATTGATGGTACTGAACAACAAAATGTAAATGTTCGGACCACATTGATGGTACTGAACAAGAAAGAAAATACCACCGTAGAACATGTCATTGGCTTTTAGTTTCTTATGAGGTTGCCGGCGGCTACCAGGTTGTGGCGTCTGTAAGGGGCCTCGAAAAAAGCGTTCGGACCATATTGATGGTACTGAACAACAAAATACAAAGCGTTCGGACCACATTGATGGTACTGAACAAAAACAAATACCACCGTAGAACATGCCACTCTTTCGGGCTTGTATGGCCTTATGCCTGCAGTCCTTTTGGCTTTTGGTTTCTTTATGAGGTTGCCGGCGGCTGCCAGGTGGTGTCGTCTGTAAGGGGCCTCCATTATTATTTATTATTATTTCGGTATAATTTGTTTAGCCTTACCATTTGTTCCTGACCTGCCATTTTTCTAGGTGTCATTGTTTGGAGGGGAGAGAAATTGTTGCCCCCCCCTCCGATATTGAACTTCTGACATACTTATTGGATACTAGAGAGATACCTTAGATATAAGAAGATATAGATAAGAAAAATTTACGTTTGTGATTTCGATGGAGTCACATGCGTTCTGTGGTGGAATGGTTTTCGGAATCGGAATCACAGACCGTAAATGCCTTTCTCTACTCAAGCAATCCGGGCCGGTAGGCTAACCGCCCAATTTCTTGAGATAACATTAATATACAAAAACAACGTAGGATTAATGTACTCTCTGTTCAAATTTACTTAACTTCATCAATATCCGTTCTTAATGAGATGCATTTCTCCAGTTCTTCTTTGGCAGTAATAACACTTTATCCCTCATTGAAACGAGGTCGTTATGTTGCATTAAAAATCTCTGGCCTCTTTTCCATCAATGGCTACTGGTAACACCGCTAACTTTTAAAACAAGAATTTGAAACAGCTTGGCTTGACACCACAAAAAGATCATCAAACAGGACAGCTTATAGTTGGGAAACTATTTCCAAATTTACACGGCACATTTTCAATGTATCTTACAGGTAATAAACTTATATATCTAATTTTTAACTTATTCCCAATTTAATTTCCTGAAGTTGTTAAACCATCTTAATTTTGGTTAGGCCATGCAAACTTCACTTCACTGATTGCAACAAAATCGAACATTTAGATTAGTTATTTTATACCTTTATGGTTTACTTGCTTCAAAAATAAATGTTTTATACCATTAACACATGTGCCTGCCAGTGTTTGCTTGGATTTAAAATGATTCTTGAAGTATTTACAAATTTATTGATTCCTTACTGTTCAATGCATTCATGTGTCACAAGCCAAATACACTGGGCTTCTAAAAGTATTGCAACGGCTGATAAAAATGGCATCTAAAAGTGGCCCGAGGCCTAAGCAAGAAAATTTACATAACAATAAAAAACTACCAAACAGGTTTCAATAGCGAATTTCTTTAGCAGAAATATACTCAGAATTTCATAAATTTTCAGGTGAAAACATAATTTAAGCTATATCATATTGTTTTCAATAAATACTAAAATCGTAGCGGCAAAGGTGTCCGCATCAAAGGCAGCCCAGTCGACGTGTTGTAGCCCCCATAGCCCTTTCGTGGCCCTCTTATTCTTTTCCAAAAACACTCTCATTTATTCCCCTTCATCTCCTCCAGTTTCGAGGCTCTTTTTGGCTGAAAATTCCTCTTAATTTTAAAGATATTTCCACTTTCCTACTTTCGAAATTCCTTCCCCTCCATTTTCCTGTAACGAGGCCTTTCTCTTTGGTGTGAGAGGAGCCTTTTCGAAACAATGAAACCCTGTTACGTTTCGCACTCAGGTCAACTGGTTTATAGAGATTTTTAATACTAAAACGATGAATGATCAAATTCTGCTTTTATAATAACAGGTCTCGATACGACGACCTAAATCACGAATTTCAGAAACAGCAATTTCGGGATTTCACTGAATTGCAGGCGTTCTAAACACGTGGAGTTGCCTAAAAGCTATTTTGGTGATTTACTATTGCGGATTCGCCATCCGCAGGCTAACATTGTGGATTCATCTTTCATGTACATCACTTTCTTTCTGGATAAAATAAGCGTGTGCTCACGCTGGAAAAGATTGCTTAAATTCCACGTGGATTAAAAATTCTACAAGGGGCCTCACTAAACTTTTCATAACGCGCTTCTGTATTGCTGTCTTGAAATTTGTGTAGTTGTAAACATGTGTTATTGAGTGTCATCTGTTGTATTAAAACTGTGTATTCTTTAATCGAAATCTCGAATGACATTGATAAATTCAGTCCGAATCTGTTTTCTTATATTATGTACTCACAAATCTGATCCTTCGTTCACAAAGCATCTCTGCATGGGGTTCGAGTAGAGGCGTTTCTGCCACGCCGGCTATATTGCTGCTGAAAATTGCGCATCAGAAAAAACATGGACCTGCACTTCGAATGGCAATTGGGGTTCAGAATTACATGCAGCGTGTGTTCCGGGAATGGATGGAACTTTTAAAACTTGCATAATTTCAACTGAAAGTATATTACTTTACGTGTCCATCCCACATATGTTCAAGATCGCTGTTCCACTCAGATCGAAGGCCAAAACAACTGAAACCCACCCCACTTCTGTTTAAGATCGCTGTCCCACTCAGGCCGAAGGCCAAAACAATAGAAACCCACCCCACTTTTGTTGAAGATTGCTTTCCCACTCAGACCGAAGGCCAAAACAACAGAAACCCACCCCACTTCTGTTCAAGATCGCTGTACCTCTCAGATCGAAGGCCAAAACAACAGAAACCCACCCTACTTTTGTTGAAGATTGCTTTCCCACTCAGATCGAAGGCCTTCCTAGTATAATTATATTTAAAGAAAACTGCCAAGAGATCCCTTAAAAAATGTTTGCGAAAATTTATCGAAATGGAGTAATTAAAACCCCAATAATTATAATTTCTGTCCCTCAAAGCCACGCAAATTCGCTATCATCTAAAAGAGAATGCTTTAAAACTTTGAAAAATATAAGAATTATTTGTGTAACTGTCTTGACCTTTTACAATTCAAACATCTTTTCCCATGTAATTCACAAGGGATGTTGATGAACATGGCTACACAACTATCATATTGTCCTATATGCTATAACTGTCATATGGACATTTAATTGATTATCAATTCTTCCCTTTTCCTAAGACTCATCTAGGTAAGACTCATCTAGGACACTGGTGAAATAGCAATGTATAACTTTTATCCTTGGGAGACAACTATCCTTGCTCGAATGGTAGAGTAATATTTAAGTTTATTGTTCTGCTAACCTACCCAAAGTTACCATTTACATTCATTCCCCTCTTTACTATACCTTCACCAAAGATTTTGTGCTTTCAAAGATCAATTGCCATCTTATGATCCAATGTTGCATGTCAATCCAAAAGTAGACAGACAGATGGACAGGCGAGCGGAGCAGGCTGACCCATTGTAAATGGGGTTATAAAAGGCATGAGTGTAAGCGAATGCAGCGCATGAAGTGCACCCTATGAGTCAAAGTTTCTTGATAATAGATAAACAGGCGTGCGTCGCGAGCCAACCCGTTGTACGTGGGGTTGAAAGAGGCATGAGCGTCAGCAAATGCAGCGCACTAAGTGTGCCCTATCAGTAAATATTTCTTGATGATAGATACACAGGCGAGTGCAACGAGCTAACCTATTGTACATTGGGTTGAAAGTTGCATGAGCATCAGCGAATGCAGTGCACGAAGTGTGCCCTATCAGTCAATATTTCTTGATAATAGATAGACAGGCAGGTGCAGCGAGCTAACCTATTGTGCGTGGGGTCGAAAGAGGCATGGGCGTAAGCAAATGCAGCGCACAAAGTTCGCCCTATCAGTTAATGTTTCTTGATAATAGATAGACAGGTGACTGCAGCGAGCCAACTCGTTGTATGTGGGTTTGAAAGAGGCATAAGCATTAGTGAATGCAGCGCAGGAAGTGCACCCTATCAGTCAAGATTTCTTGATAATAGATCATATGCATATTGATGTCACAGTCCATTCGCTGCCATGCTGAGTGGTAAAGTGAGTGGTAAGATGGCGGCAACAAAGTAGCCTCTAAATAGGCCCCTTCAAAAATTACATAATAGACAAGGATGCTCAGTCAAATTTGTAATACAGATGCTCTGTGGTGTAATACAGATTTTGAAAAATTTAGCAGTTAATTTCAGTGTTTCTTCAAGGAACGGTTCATCAATAGAAATTATTTCAATAAAAGATTCCCTCTCATTCCATACAATAAAAAAATGCAGATTTTAAGTTGCAAACCTTCATCTGCATCTGTATTTGATAATAATAGCTGTGGTTTTTTTTAGATGAAGTGTGTCATCAATTTTTTCCAAACAAAACTGCTTTTCATCTCCATCAGCAACAACTTCAAGCAGTGTCTGACTTTTCTTGTGACAAGGATATGGACAGGGTTTTTTTTCAAAAAAACTGGCAAAGTGGCTAACCTCAAATTTTATTTCACATTTACACTAAATCGAGTATGGAGATTTCAAATCCAAGATGGGCCCAAAAAAATTTTGACCGGAAGTCTCCTTTTCTGGTGACGTCATAAACTCGGAAAAATGAGGTTTGTACTGCCGTAAATTTGTTCTCGTAACTACTACAGTCTAACAAATGATATATTTGAACAGCACACAGTAAGTGCTTTCGAATGATATATAGATTTATTATTTTTGACTTTGGAGTATGACGTCATCATTCGCCATGACGGCATCCTCATTTACGAATAAGTGGAAATATCGTGGACAAATGAGCTTCACCATGTTCAAAACAGTGATAAAACACTTTTATTAACATAATATGGTCAAATGGGGAGGGGGGGTATTGATGTTATGGAAGCCATTCATCTTTGTCACTCTCCTCAGTACTGCCGAAAAAATGTAGTTGAGCTCATCCGTTTCAAGTTGATTATCTGACGTCTTCATCTGCTTTTATGTGATCTTCATTACTTAACAATTTCTCTTCAATTCCATTATCCCTGTACTGAATATCTCGCTGTTGTAGGACGGTGGGCGCTTGGGGCACTGGAAAGTTTTTATCATGGAGCCCTGGAAAGTAATTTTCTGTCTCCTTTCTTCAATTTTCGCTTTATCAGCAACTGACTCAACAAAATGTTGCATCTTTTTCATGCAAAATTTTCTTTTTAATTGCTGCAAAAGTTTCATCAAGAACATCTTGCGAGAGTTGTTCATTCCGAGTATGTCGATTTCACAAGCCACTGGTGAGCCATGAGCTAAAAACGAGCCAATTATGAGCCACCCATTTCATGGCTTGGGCATTTTATGATCACTTTTTTGAGCCATGCGGCTCATAGCTCATTGGCTCAGGAATATTTTTATGAGCCATTGAGCCATTAAATTAAGCCATATGGAGCAGAAAAACAGATCGAAGGATCGAAGTGGCCATTATTGGAATGCCTTGTTTAATCTCGCTGGCCATTATTGGAATGCCTTGTTTATTGGAATGCCTAGCCTTTTAATCTCGCCTTAAAAACACACCAAAATTGCCAGCCAAAATACCAAGGATGGACATTCAGAATCCACGTGCAATGATGCCCGCCGGCCATGGGCAAGGCAAAGTGACAAAATGGATGATCAGCCCTTCTATTTTTGAGTAAAACGTGAAAGCATTCGGGCCAAGCCGCCGAATTCTTTCCTCACTCTACCACCCGGCTCTCTTAGGCTGCGTTTCCATGGGACCGGTTTCATTCCGACAGGTACCCAAATGGGATCGCTTTATTTTAGAAAAAAGTTTTATTTGGAACCACTTCACAGAACCGTTCCAAAATGCTCGTTGAAACTCATGGAACGGTTCCAAAATTAGTACGGATAGGAAATGAGGCATAAAATGTGACCGTCATGTGGATGTGAAGAAAGGGAATCATAAAAATTGCGCCCTTTGAGCTTGTCAAGCACGCCTCCACAGCATCGCTTTGGGCAATAATTTCGAATAGCTCCAAATGGAACCGGTCCCATGTAAATGCAGCCTAAGAGAGCCGGGTGGCAGAGTCAGGAAAGAATTCGGCGGCTTGGCACTGATGCTTTCACGTTTTACTCAAAAATAGAACAGCTGATCATCCATTTTTGTCACTTTGCCTTGCCCGTGGCCGGCGGGCATCATTGCACATGGATTCTGAATGTCCATCCCTGGTATTTTGGCTGGCAGTTTTGGCGTGTTTCTAAAGCGAGATTAAAAGCCTGGGCATTCCAATAAACAAGGCATTCCAATAATGGCCAGCGAGATTAAACAAGGCATTCCAATAATGGCCAGCGAGATTAAACAAGGCATTCCAATAATGGCCACTTCGATCCTTCGTTCTGTTTTTCTGTTCCATATGGTTTAATTTAATGGCTCAATGGCTGATAAAAATATTCCTGAGCCAATGAGGTATGAGGCGCATGGCTCAAAAAAGTGATCATAAAATGCCTGAGCCATGAGATGGGTGGCTCATAATTGGCTGGTTTTTAGCTCATGGCTCACTAGTGGCTCGTGAAATCGACATACTCGGAATGAACAACTCTCGCAAGATGTTCTTGATGAAACTTTTGCAGGAATTAAAAAGAAAATTTTGCATGAGAAAGATGCAACGTTTTGTTGAATCAGTTGCTGATAAAACGAAAATTGAAGAAAGGAGACAGAAAATTACTTTCCAGGGCTCCATGATAAAAACTTTCCAGTGCCCCAAGCGCCGACTGTCCTACAACAGCGAGATATTCAGTACAGGGATAATGGAATGGAAGAGAAATTGTTAAGTAATGAAGATCACATCGAAGAAGATGAAGACGTCAGATAATCAACTTGAAACGGATGAGCTCAACTACATTTTTTCGGCAGTACTGAAGAGAGTGATAAAGATGAATGGCTTCCATAACATCCACACAACCCCCCCCCCCCCCCCCATTTGACCATATTATGTTAATAAAAGTGTTTTATCGCTGTTTTGAATATGACGTCATGGCGATTGATGACGTCATACCCCAAAGTCAAAAGTAAGTCAAAAATAATACATCTATATATCATTCGAAAGCGCGTACTGTGTGCTGTTCAAATATATAATTTGTTGGACTGTAGTGGTTACGAGAACAAATTTACGGCAGTACAAACCGCATTTTTTCGAGTTTATGACGTCACCAGATAAGTAGACTTCCGGTCAAAATTATTTTGGGCCCATCTTGGAATTGAAATCTCCGTAGTCGATTTAGTATAAATGTGAAATAAAATTTGAGGTTAACCACTTTGCCAGTTTTTTAAAAAAAACCCTGTCTAATAAAGACATTTGACTTCAACAACAAATTTACCATGACAACTACAGCTAAACAATGCATCAGGAGATGCACCATTATAAGGAAACTCTGTGTTTCTGAAAAAACCAGTCTCTGTTAAATGAGCATTTTGATGTTTACGAAAGGATTCTTCTTTGAAGAAAGACAAAGCAGATTGTTCATGTTTACATCCATATTTGGTTTGAGTTGAAGTAAATTTATGCTTCCATGGATTGCAAAGTTGAAGAATTAAACTTGTTGATGGCATGGCATGATTGGACCGGCAGACAGATTTGAATTTGCTTGCTGTAATAATGCCTGATCTTTGTTGAAACCACATTGGTGAACCAGCTTCATTTCTAGTATGACGCTCAATGAAATGAACTTCATGTTGTGAAATTATAAGACTTGAAAATATTTCTTCACACTTGTCAAGAAGCAAATTATATGGTAACTAGGGGTCATCACTCGCTTCGCTCGTTCGCCCCAGCCCGTCAAGTAAAAAAGGCTTAATCTGGTTGGCGCACTTCGTGCGCTGCATTCGCTAACACTCATGCCCCTTTCAAGCCCACGTACAATGGGTTAGCTCGCTGTGCTCGCCTATGGTTGGCGCACTTCGTGCGCTGCATTCGCTAACGCTCATGCCCCTTTCTACCCCACTAAAATGGGTTAGCTCGCTGCGCTCGCCTATGGTTGGCGCACTTCGTGCGCTGCATTCGCTTCGCTCATGCCTCTTTCAACCCAACGTACAATGGGTTAGCTCGCTGCGCTTTCCTGTCTATCTATTTTCAAGAAACATTGATTGATAGGGCGAACTTCGTGCGCTTCGTGCGCCTCTGCCTACTCCTCTTGCAACAGTTTGGCTCGCTTCGCTCGCCTGATAACCCCTTATCATAATTTGTTTGTTAAAACTTTGGGCTTGTTTACATTAGGCCTAAGCGTCGCAAGCATGCCGAAGCAACAATGGCGGTCGCCTACTACCTAAACTACAACTATCTCATTCGAAAAGCACAAAAAAGCTCTCACCTGTGTTCTCAATTGTCTCCTGTAATTTTCCAGAGGTCTCTCAAACAATTAGCAAGTCTTTACAAAGATAATTCAGGTCGTAAAACACTTTGAAAGGCGCCCAGTTATCCTTTGTGTTGAAAACAAAAACACGCGTCTTCTCCAAAAGTACCTGCTGTTCAACCCGAGGGCTAATTTGCATGATAACGAAAAACGCGTGACTGTTCACGTGAAGTTGCGAAAGAGCCAATCACATTGCAGCAAGAGGCGAAACGCATCACGTGAACAACGAATGCTTTGTTCGAAAATGGATTTCGCGACGCGAATTTGGAAGTTTCGCGAGCGTAAACCGTCGTTTTTTTGTGATAGCCAATTAGGCGAACTTTAACAAAGAATTTCATAACCTTTTAGTCAAAACTGTAAGCTCTCATATAGATAACTTTCTGGTTCAACCGGCAAGGAACAGCTCACTTAAAAATAGGGAAGATTAAGGGCCTCAGAAAAAAGCCTTTATGGATACCTCGTTTGCCGTTTCGGCCCATTGTTTTGGGGCGTTCGACCTATTGTTTCGGGTCGAATCTATTGTTTTTGGCAAGGAATGTGTGTCTTCCACAAAAATCTGTTCAAACAATGATGTCAGTGGTGGTTTGGCTTGTGTAGAAGGTGGGATAAATTCCTTGTAAAAAGCAGGATGCGTAGACAAAACAACACTGCATGTACCGTCACTTTTGATATCTGCCAAAAAAGCTTCCAAATCATTAGCATCCAAAGATGGTATTAATTTCTGCCTCTCCCCCTGTGCTTTGCTGGACAATGACATGCCTTTGTAGCTGGATACCAAGCTCTCATATTTCTTATCAGCAGATGTGAAATTGATATCTTTAACAGCTGAGAAATATACTTTCTTCAACGAGGGTGGCAACCAAGAACAAAGTTCTGACGTACAAGAAGGTGTAGACTTTTCCTTGAACTTAGAAACACCATAAATATAAAAGAAAATTGCTGCAACATGAGAGGAGACTTCCCCTTACCCGGCCAAACAAGTACAATGTCCACTACATACGGATCCATCACTATTAACGACGACCCAAGCTTGATTAGGCTTTTTTGTGAAAATACTCTGCGAGTGACGTACTTTGCCAAAAAAAGGTACAAGGGCGGCTGGATTTACTTACAAAAGACATCATAGGTTTGGCCAGTGACAACGTACTGATATGCATCCAAACTTTCAAACTTGAATGAGTGAAATTGCTTTTTGAAGTTACCAGATAATTGTAGATGTCTGCGTAAGAAATTTTAGGCCACTGCTCCGGAAGAGTATCAAAATCAGACTTTTTCAATAAATATGGGTCTCATATCTGTAACAATTGCAACTTCTGGTCATAAACTGATTTTAACTCAGGGGTGAGACCAGAGTAATATACAGAAGGCGAGTGACAAGCTCCAAAAGAGGCGTTCTCCTTCGGTGCCTTTTTCGCGGGCGCCATCTTGCCACTCATTTTACCAATGAGTCCAAAAAGAATGAGTTCTGTGACGTCAATATGCATATCAATAATAGATAGACAGGCGGGTGCAGCGAGCTAACCGAGCTAAGTGTGTGGGGCTGAAAGAGGCATGGGCGTAAGCGAACGCACCGCACAAAGTGCGCCCTATCAGTTAATGTTTCTTGAAAATAGATAGACAGGTGAGTGCAGCGTGCCAACCCGTTGTATGTGGGGTTGAAAGAGGCATAAGCATTAGTGAATGCAGCGCAGGAAGTGTGCCCTATCAGTCAATATTTCTTGATAATAGATAGACAGGCGGGTGTACCGAGCTAAACTATTGTGCGTCGGGTCGAAAGAGGCATGGGCGAAAGCAAATGCAGCACACAAAGTGCGCCCTATCAGTTAATGTTTCTTGATAATAGATAGACAAGTGACTTCAGCGGGCCAACCCGTTGTATGTGGGTTTGAAAGAGGCATAAGCATTAGTGAATGCAGCGCAAGAAGTCCACCCTATCAGTCAATATTTCTTGATAATAGATACACAGGTGAGCGCAGCGAGCTAACCTAATGTGCGTGGAGTTGAAAAAGGCATGAGCGTAAGCAAATGCAGCGCACAAAGTGAGCCCTATCAGTTAATGTTTCTTGATAATAGAGAGACAGGAGAGCGCAGCAAGCTAACCTGTTAGGCTTCGGGTTGAAAGAGGCATGAGCATCAACAAATGCAGTGCATGAAGTGCGCCGTATCAGTCAATATTTCTTGATACTAGATAGACAGGTGAGCGCAACGAGCTAACCTATTGTAGGTGGGGTTGAAAGAGGCATGAGCGTGAGCGAATGCAGCGCACGAAGTGCGCCCTATCAGTCAACATTTCTTGATAATAGATAGACAGGCGGGTGCAGCGAGCTAACCTATTGTGCGTGGGGTCGAAAGAGGCATGGGCGTAAGCAATTGCAGCGCACAAAGTGCGCCCTATCAGTTAATGTTTCTTGATAATTATATATCAGTCAATTTTTCTTGATAAAAGATAGACAGGAGAGCGCAGCGAGCCAGCCCCATGGGTTTGAAAGAGGCATGCCGTTAGCGAATACAGTGCACGAAATGCGCCAAGGTATGTATGCATGTATGTTTATAGGTATGTATATATGTATGTATGTATGTATGTAGTTATGTATCTATGTATGGGCATGAGCATTTATATTCGCTTAATTGGTTATCGCGAAAAAGCTACCGTTTACGTCGGCGAAACTTCCAATTCGTGTCATGAACTCCATTTTCGAACAAAGTATTCTTGTTGACATGAACCGTTTCGCCTTTTGCTGCAATTTGATTGCCTCTTTTCGCGCGACCCATATGCATTGTTGATCGTATTTCATTATTTGCCCTTGGCTTGCAGGTGACACACTTGAATCCTCTGTCGTTTTTCGTTATTCGTTTTCGGTTTCAGCAGGTACTTTTGGAGAAGACACGTGTTTTTGTTTTGCACACAAAGGCACCTTTCAAACTGTCTGATGAGCTGAATTATCTTTGTAAAGAGCAGCGAATTGTTTCAAAGACCCCCGGAGAGTTGCAGGAAACAATTGGGAGCACAGGTGATTTGTTTTGTATTTTGAGTTGAAATAGTTATAGTTTTTGTAGTAGGGGTTGCTTGGGCATGCTTGCAACGCTTAGGCCCAACGAAAACAAAGTCAAAGTTATGAACTGTTCAGGCACTATTTGCACGATTTTCCTAATTTAAACTTTCGACAAGTGTTTGTATGTTTGTATAGTATGTTTTTACAGTAGCTGTGTATGTTTTTATAGTAGGTATAGTAGGCATAGTATGTTTTAGCAGTAGGTATAATATGTTTGTATGGTAGGTATAGTATGTTGGTATAGTATATAGGTATATCATGTTTCTATAGTAAGTATAGTAGTTACATTAGGTTTGTATGGTATGTATAGTATGTTGGTATAGTATGTTGGTATAGAATGTAGATATAGTATGTTTTTATAGTAGGTATGGTAGGTATAGTATGTTGGTATAGTATGTAGGTATGGTATATAGTTGTGGTATGATTTTATAGTAGGCATAGAAGGTATAGTATGTTTGTATGGTAAGTATAGTATGTTGGTATAGTATATAGGTATAGTACGATTTTATAGTAGGTATAGTAGGTATAGTATGTTTGTATGGTAGGTGTAGTATGTTGGTATAGTATGTTGGTATAGTATGTAGGTATAGTATGTAGTTATAGTATGATTTTATAGTAGGTATAGAAGGTACAGTATGTTTGTATGGTAGGTATAATATGTTGGTATAGTATATAGGTATAGTATGATTTTATAGTAGGTATAGTAGGTATAGTATGTTTGTATGGTAGGTGTAGTATGTTGGTATAGGATGTTGGTATAGTTTGTAGATATAGTGTGGCTGTATAGCAGGCATAGTAGGTATAGTATGTTTATGCATGTATGTATGTATGTATGTATCTAGGTATGTATGTATGTATGTATGTGTGTATGTATTGGCATGAGCGGTAGCGAATGCAGCGCGCAAAGCGGGCCAACCACATAACCTTTTTAACTTGATGGGCTCCGGGGAGGGAGCGTTAGCAACTGCACCTGGCTAGTGGATGAAGATAATGTGGATGGAAATGATGATAAACAAGATCATGTTAGCATTGATAGTGATATTGATAAACAATATGAGAGTGAACATAGTTTGGTGTGGATATTTAGAATGTTGTTGAGTACATTACAAAAGAACTATACACCAATTTCTAACAATCGAAAATGGCTCCACAATAATACTCCCAAATGGAGAAAATAGGGGAAAACATTACCTTCGATCTTCATGGCTTAATTGATGATCATATTGACAGACGGGAGCTATGGCAATTCACTCCACATCTGTATACAAATGGAATACCAATGCTAACAATTTGTGTAAGATGTGGAAAGGAATGGGATGGATTCGCACAATGTGATTCTGATATGAGTCAACATATTACTGAAGAACTCACATATAGTAGTGTGATAAGTGAAGACATTAATTCGTTAAGACAAAAGTTTAGTGAAATGCAGTTTCAGTTTGACCACCATTCAATTTAAACATTTATGCTTACCATAATGATGTAATGGTTCCAAAAATATTGATCATTATATCATTTCAGGCTTGGAGAGAAGGTGGATAGCATATATCATGAGAAAGCTGCTATTTTTGTGGTGCAAATAGCAAACGTTATTTTCACAATAGTGTTTGGTATGACGATGTTATTTGTGTTAAATACAATTAATGAAGAGTTAAATACAATTAATGCACACTTGAAATGAATACGATGAAATGATGAAACTGATATTTGTAATCAATCCGTAGATGGATTAGAATAACTCTACTTTAGTTACATACTAGTTTAATAGTTTGTTTCTTTTTGATAATTCACGCAAGCATTCATGTGTCTTCTTTTTGCTACCAACTTATTCCCGCTATTAGTAATCAATGACAGTAGCTGTTTGGATAAAGGGGCAGACGATTGAAACTGTTGCAGCAGAGTTCCGAGTTGAATAAAGCTCAACACCCGGTGAGGTCTAGGGCTTGCAATATTTTCTTTTCAAACCTCTTTGAACTTGGAATTTCTTTCGAATTTTAGAATCAAACTTTTGTTTTTCAAATGAATTAACAAATAGGATGAATTGGCAGGAATTGATATGGAAATTCACTGATTAGTTTTGATTAATATTTAGGATTGAAAAACTTTTTTCTTCTCACTTCACAGTCAACTACGAAGAGGCAAGTTATATTCATTTTTCTTTTTTTACAGAACATTTGAAGATTTCCTACAACATTTATCAGTCTAGACATTGGCAAATTTGGTAATGGATTCTTCTCTTTCATTTCAGTTTAACTACTATTGAACTATTTATCACGATTCAAGATGTTTACTCCTAATTTAAATGCTTCTAAATCAGCCAATATTACTTTCTAGCATATCACAATCAGTCCACACAGACTGAATGTAAGTAAATCACCCATCACCTCCACACATCCATCACCTCCACACCCACTCTCTAATATATAAATTAATGAACATTCTCATTCCTTTTAGCAATTGAACAAACTTGACCCCGATTGTATGCAAGGGATCTCCCCACATCCAGAGATGTGAAGATGCCCCTATTGTAGGGGTATCTTCCACACAGCATGCATTAATGAATGGATTTATCTATACAGCAATGAAGAACAGCAAACTTGTCCAAACTGTAGGACAGTTGGCTATAATTATCAACTAATTGAGGTGGTAATGCCAATTTGTGAATTAATGTTTTTTATATATTATATATATGTTAGTTTATGCTTATATATATATGTTATATATGATTAGTGTTGTTGAAATCACGTGGCCTTGATCTATGATTAGTCACATGATCGATGTTTGAACTTGAACGCACAGTGTTTGAACGCACCGTAAGTCAGAAAATGTTGTGCGATTGCGCAGGTGGGCCTTGCAAATAACACGTCACATGATTGGTGTTGATAAAATCACGGGGCCTTGGTCTATGATTAGTCACATGATCTGTGTTTGAACTTTATTCACATGCGCAGTAAGTCAGAAAATGATGCGCCATTGCGCAGGTGGGCCAGAACCAGCCCTTCTCACTCTACTAGTCCACCTATCAGTAAGTATTTTTTTATAACAGATACTCAGGTGAGCATAGCGAGCTAACCCATTGTAAGGGGGTTGAAAAGGGGCAAAAGGGTAATGAATGCAGCGCAATAAGTTTGCCTACCACTCAAGGTTTCTTGATAATAGATAGACAGGTGAGCGTAGGTAACCAACCCATTGTAAGTGGGGTAGAAAGGGGCATGAGCGGAAGCTGGTTGTTGCGCTATTCTATAAACATTTTATTGCGTACAACAGAACCAGGCTTACAAAATTTTGATATTGGAAGCATACATGGAGCTCCTGATCCTATATTTTTTTTGCTTTTCTAGTTTCCTAGATGCTACATTTTTCAAATCTGTTTTAAAAGTTTCTTTAACATCATTCAATCTATCTACTTGATTAATTATTTTCAAATACACCTTTTTCTCGCAACCTTCAATAAGGATCAATTTTAAAGGCATGTCAATGGTAAACAAAGGAGTTAAACTATGGAATGATATTCCTCTTGACATAAAACAATCCAAAAATAAATATCATTCTGTTAGAGCTTTAAAAAAATGGATTCATGGCTAATGTTAGCCAACAAATAATTTAAGAAACTTGGGTGCATAAAAGATCTTGTTTCGATCAATTTATGAGCATATATTGATGGTTTTTGACAATTTCTTTTTTTTTCCTTATTCTTATTCTTATTTTCCTTTTCTTTTTTGTCTTATGTTTATGTTCTTTGTAACTTTTCTTAGTTTTGGTAAAATTTGATTGAAAAATTTAAATCTTTTACAATTTCATCGTAACTAGTCGTAAAATTTAAACTTTTTACAATTTCTTTATAGTAGATGCAAGCAGAATAATAGGGTAAATAACTCGATAGCTCCTCCGAGTTCTTTTTATTTGCCCTAAGCTTTATATTTTTGTATTTAATTAAGTTAATCCTGATCCTGTAATTAAAAGCTTGAATGAATGAAATTGAATTGAATTGAATTGAATTGAATATTTATTGGCGAAACTAAAATATCATCATATCTTACCTGTTCACAACGATAAAAAAACTAATAAATCTGTTTCTTGCTTCGCCATTGTTATTCAAATATAATCTCAAACTAATTATATGCCCATATTTACTCATTAAAAACACTGCTATGTAAATGGAACGTGTAAAACTACGCAAAGCTTGCTTCCTTTGAAAGTCGAAATTATCAACTGTGCAAATAAAATGATAATCTTGCTATACTGGACATAACATCAACAACTCCAACTTATCTATTCTCCCTTCTTGCTTATTCATTAAGAATTCAATTTGCGTAAGCTTCTCCATTACATCTTCAAACAACTTATAATCTCACTGCAATTCCTTATTTTTCACAACTTCTCCACGAATGTCCTCCTCCTTCCTGTCACAATGTCCTCTGTCTCTTCCCAATCTGTTTCGTTGATCCAACACACCATTCTGTTGTTCGGAAAGATGTCACGTGACAGTGTCGAAACTCCGGCCAAAACAATAGATTTGAGCCGAAACAATAGGTCAAACGCCCAAAAACAATGGGACGAAACAGCAAATCGGTGATCAATAAGGCTTTTTTCAATGGGGGCGCACAAGGTTGGCACTTGCATGGAAAGGCTCCGTTGCTGGAGTAGGCAAAAGTTATCTATTTTTCGAAGCCTTTTTTTAAAGAACTTTTGAGTTATTCCATTAATTGTTCTCCTGATTGTGCTATCACGAAAAAACAGCGGTTTACGCTGGCGAAACTTCCAAATTAGCGTCCCGACTCCATTTTTTAACAAAGGATTCGTTCTTCACGTGACCTGTTTCGCCTTTTGCTGCAATTTGATTGACCCTTTCACAACTTCACGTGAACAGTGGCTCGTTTTTCGTTATCATGCAAATTTGCCCTCGGCTGGCAGCAGGTACTTTTGGAGAAGACACGTGTTTTTCTTTTGGACACAAAAAGTGAGATGGACGCCTTTCAAAGTGTTTTACGAGTTGAATTATCTTTGCAAAGAGCTGTTAATTGTTTCAAAGACCCCTGTAGAGTTGCAGGAAACAATAGAGAACACAGGTGATAGCTTTGTTTTGTTTTTTGAATGAAATAGTTGTAGGCTTTGTAGTAGGCAACTGCCATTGTTGCTTCGGCATGCTAACAATGCTTGGGCCATGGTCAAAGTTTTGAATTTTTCAGCAAGTTTTACACGCATACTTCATCCCCCTCCCCCCATAACAATGTTCTTTGTAGAGGCGGTGTTTTTCAATATCGCCGAAATTCTTTTGGCCCGTTGACGAGAAAGGACTGGTGCACAAGACAACATTGTTTTGGGGGGAGTGGGGGGTCGCATTCTGCTCATAGAGAACAAAATGTGCAGAAGCACAGCATTCTGGGATGCAATTTTCAGGTGTCCCAGCAATTTTTGTCCCCTATTGTAGCTTTGTGTCGTATTTTCTCAACTTGATTTTTAAGACCAAGATTTTAATGTTATATGCAGTATATATTTGTACTGGGGGTCATCACTCGCTTTGCTCGTTCGCCCCAGCCCATCAAATAAAAAAAGCTTAATCTGGTTGGCACGCTTTGTGTGCTGCATTTGCTTACGCTCATGCCTCTTTCAACCCCACTTACAATGGGTTACCTCTCTGCGCTTGCCTGTCTATCTATTATAAAAAAACATTGGCTGATAGGGCGCACATCGTGCACTGCATTCCCTTGCGCCCTTGCCCCTTTCAACACCACGTACAATAAGTTAGCTCGCTGCGCTCGCCTGTCTATCTATTATCAAAGAACATTGGTTGATAGGGCGCACTTTGTGCGCTGCATTCACTCACCCTCATGTCCCTATCAACCCCAGGTACATTGGGTTAGCTGGCTTGCCTATGTATTGTCAAGAAAAATTGACTGATAGGGAGCACTTTGTGCGCTGCAATTGCTTACGCTCATGCCTCTTTCAACCCCACGTACAATGGGTTAGCTCCCTGTGCTCGCCTGTGTATCTATTATCAAGAAACATTGACTGATAGGGCGCACTTTGTGCCCTGCATTCCCTTACGCTCATGCCCTATCAAACCCAGCTACATTGGGTTAGCGTGCTTGTCTGTGTATTGTCAAGAAACATTGACTGATAGGACGCACTTCGTGCGCTTTTGTTGAAGATTGTTGTCCCACTCAGATCGAAGGCCAAAACAACTGAAACCCACCCCACTTTTGTTGAAGATCGCTGTCCCACTTACATCGAAGGCCAACACACAAGGGAGGTGGCGCGCGAAGCGCGCCAGCCTTCCTAGTACCAAGTATAAAAAAATACTATACCTGCTATAAAAACATACTATACATATTATACCTACTATACAAACATGCCATACCTATTATACCTAGTATACAACATCTAATATTACTATTCTGCGTCGTCACGTGCCAAGGGCTCGAAACTGCGCTGAAACAATAGATTCAATCCGAAACAATAGGTCGAACGCCCCAAAACAATGGGCCGAAACGGCGAACGAGGTATCCATAAAGGCTTTTTTTTGAGACCCTCAGTGTGCCCTATTTTTAAGTGAGTTGTTCTTTGCCGGCTGAACCAAAAAGTTATCTATATGAGAGCTCACAGTTTCCACTAAAAGGTTGGGAAATTCTTTATTTTTGTTTGCCTAATTGGCTATCACGAAAAAACGACGGTTTACGCTGGCGAAACTTCCAAATTCGCGTCCCCGACTCCATTTTCGAAAAGAGTATTCGCTCTTCACGTGACCCGTTTCGCCTTTTCCTGCAATTTGATTGGCTCTTTCGCAACTTCACGTGAACAGTGACGCGTTTTTCGTTATCATGCAAATTTGCCCTCGCCAGGCAGCAGGTACTTTTGCAGAAGACGCGTGTTTTTGTTTTGTACACAAAAAGTGAGGTGGGCGCCTTTCAAAGTGTTTTACCAGCTGAATTATCTTTGTAAAGAGCTCTTAATTGTTTGAAAGACCCCTGGAGAGTTGCAGTAAACAATGGAGAACACAGGTGATAGCTTTGTTTTTTTTTTAATGAAATAGTTGTAGGTTTTGTCGTAGTAGGCGACCGCCATTGTTGCTTCGGCATGCTAACAACGTTCAGGCCATGGTCAACGGTCAAAGAATTTTTCCGGCCCTATTTGCACGATTTTCCCCATTTAAGTTTTTGACAAGTGCTGTCTGATAACACAACTAAAATAATGTGTTGTTTTTTGTATTTTTGTTGTTTTTTTACGATTTCCATCAAAGTTGCTTTTCACTCGGGAAGGAGCAATTTTTCACGCAACACGCGTTGTTTTTGCATTTGCGAAAATTCAATTTTAGCCTGCCACAATTGATTATTTTTTACCCAAACACTTGCGATAATTGTTCCCCAACATATTACCTTCATGTTGGGTTTTTTTAGTTCAACTGGGTCACTATTTGCCACGGTAAATACTATTTTTACTTGCTAAAGTGTGTTCAGGGGTTTTGCTTTATGCACGGCTCCGAAATTTCATTCAAACCACTTCCACTAAATGGTCTCTAAAAATTCACTATTATTCAGCAACGTGTTCGCTGTGTCCTTAGCTACAGTTTGATATATTTTTTATTACAGATTGAGTTTAAAATTGCCAGGATGGGTTAGGCTTTTGAAAGTAACTATTTTTTTTCAAACTTCACACTGAAATTATCAACTTTCAGAAACGGCTTTCAGGGAGCAGCTTGGGCGCGGGGCTGTCGCTTGCTAGGGGGGAATATTTGACCTCCCACCTTTACTTTCTTGTTTATGTGGTGTTTATAGTAGGGTATGCATAGTAGGGTATGTATAGTAGGGTATGTATGGTAGGGTATGTATAGTAGGGTATGTATAGTAGGGTATGTATTGTAGGGTATGTATTGTAGGGTATGTATTGTCGGGTATGTATTGTAGGGTATGTATGGTAGGGTATGTATTGTAGGGTATGTATTGTAGGGTATGTATTGTAGGGTATGTATGTAGAGTATGTATTGTAGGGTATGTATTTTAGGGTATGTATAGTAGGGTATGTATGGTAGGGTATGTATAGTAGGGTATGCATAGTAGCGTATGTATAGTAGGGTATGTATTGTAGTGTATGTATTGTAGGATATGTATTGTACGGTATGTATTGTAGGGTATGTATTGTGGGGTATGTATTGTAGGGTATGTGTTGTATTGTATGTATTGTAGGATATGTATTGTAGGATATGTATTGTAGGGTATGTATTGTAGGGTATGTATTGTAGGGTATGTATTGTAGGGTATGTATTGTAGGGTATGTATTGCAGGGTATGTATGTATGTATGTAGGTACGTATGTATGTATGTATGTATGTATGTATGTATGTATGTATGGGCATGAGCGGGAGCAAATGCAGCGCGCGAAGCGTGCCAACCAGATTCAGCACTGTTTACTTGACGGGCTCCAGGGAGGGAGCGAAGCGACCGAACCCGGCTCATGTATGTATGTATGGGCATGAGCGGGAGCGAATGCAGCGCGTGAAGCACGCCAACCAGATTAAGCTTTTTTTACTTGACGGGCTGGGGCGAACGAGCGAAGCGAGCGATGACCCCTAGTACTATACCTACTATGCAAACATACTATACCTTCCATACCTACTATAAAAACATACTATACCTACTATAAAATATTGTTTATTACCTGCATGGTATAGTAATACTTGAACTATGTAATCTGATTAATTGTGGCATATCTGTCAACGGTGTCCTTGAAACATGCCAGTCCTTTAAAGGTGTCTCTCGGGAAGGGGTGAAATCCTGGCAATGTCAATACCACAAGACAACAATAGTAAAACAGCAGGCAATTTCAAATTCAAATTTATTTCACATAACATGACGGTTACAATTACTTACTGTTATAATTTTGACAACTGCAGGTTGACTAGCCTTTCTACTATGTTTATACATTATTATCATAATGGCATCATCATTAAATGTGCACAATGTTAGAAGGGCTTACCTACTTACTTACAGCAAGGCAGACACTGAAAGATATAACAGGAGGTCATTCGGCGATACAGTTCTTGCAGCATTCCATGCAGTCACTACAGCCATCATATTACAGTGGGCTTGCTGCATTAAAAGTCATGAGGATGGTGGTGTCCATTTCCACATGTGCGTCCTGCTGGACAAACTTCAGCGCTAGTCGAAAGTAAAGAAGCACCTACAAGAAACAAAGAACATTGTCGTACACTTCTCACGACATCCTGGCTATCGCACAGCATATGAATATGTCACAAAACTAGATAGCCAAGTTCTGAGAAGTGAAGGTCATCCTACCTTGAAAGGTGCTCCAAAGACCCTGCCAGCAATGAAGAAGTGAAGCAGGAAATCTGCTTCTGGGATGGATACTACACAGAAGAGCAGCAGGTTGGGTAATTTGGAAGTCTCTGATATGATTTTCTCCAACGGCATTGACTCCAAGTTGCACTTCCTGGCACTGGCCAAGAAGAAGAAAACAGATGGTGACAGCAGGCTGTATGAGTTTGTCTTGAACAAAGGCGAGAAACGGATCAGTGAACTTGTGCAGTCTGTCTGGGCAATGGAAGCAGCACAGCAAACGTTGGAGAGACGTTCAATGTCAAGAATTGTCCTCTTGAAGATGGCCTACAACGACAAGTGTGTCTGTCAAGGTGAGTGGTTGGTTTGTGCAAAGGAAATCCTTAAAAACAACAGTATCCAGCAAAGCACATTTGCTGATGCTGTTGTGAAATTACTTGCCATGGGTCGAAGATTACTTGCCATATCTTACTGGTCCAGCGAACTGCGGCAAAACATTTATTCTTGACCCCCTAAGAGTGATTTACAACACTTTTGTCTCACCTGCGACATGTTCGTATGCGTGGCTAGGGGTTGAAGAGGAAGAGGTCATTTTCTGAATGACCTTTCTTATAGGCCAGCCATTTTGCCTTGGAGTGACATGCTTTTGTTGTTGGAAGGCCACATTGTTCATTTCGCTGTGCCAAAAACCAGCTATGCCAAGGATATCGAGTTCTCCAACGACACTACAGTGTTTGCCACATCAAAGTCTCCCATTATTTTTATCAAAGGCTCAATTATTGATGACAAGGAGACTGAGATGATGGATGTGCGTTGGCGAAAGGAGAATACTTCTCCTTTCGCCATCAGTTCAAGGCTTGTGAGCAGAAGATGGTTACTCCTTGTGGTTGTTGTTTCGCAAGACTCTTGTTGGACATTGACTGAAATAAATGAACAATAGACAGCCTCGTGAACATGTATAATGGCTTTTGTTATAATTCTATTATTTTGCTGCATTACCTTTTGTTCTAATCAGTGTCCCGCTATGTATTGTATTGGTGTCTTCCCAAGCTGGGACAGTTTACACAACAGTTTACACTAGGAAAAAGACAAATATTTCCATTCACATCTCGTAATAAACTTTGGAAATGTGTATAAAAAATGTACACAATTTATGTACATCTTTTGAAATAATAAGTGAACATACGACCTTTTGAGTTGCTGAGAAATATTCAAATAACCTCCACGGTTTACACTTCAAAGAGATTAAAACACAAGTCATGTGACTTTCTATTCAACGATTTTGTAAACTGTCCAATCTTTCCTTCATATCTCTGTGAAAGTGTTAAAAAGAAATAAATAAAAATGTGTCCATTATGTACATTAGTGATGTACATCTTTTAAGAGCCTCTTCATTCCTCTCTGTGAAGGAGAACACCCTGTGTTTAATTATTATATACTGTAAATTGTAGTGTAAATCGTAGGGATGCATACTATTTGCCATGAGCCTGACTTCCTGGTATGATCTCTTGCACCACGTGTACTTAATTCCTGGATGTGTCATTTGCAGAATACAGGTGCATTGTATTCAAAATATTAGTAGAAGCTGGAGAGTGAAAACAAACAATAATTTTCGACATTTAAGTTCATCTCATTTTAACATACATCACGGGTTGACACCAATGTTTACCATTTCAAATAATGTGACATATCACGTATTGACAATAGTCAATTTGTACTTACAATAATACGAGAACTTCTACGTTTATTTCAATAACCTTATCCCCTGCTGCTGCAATCTACAAACAAGAGTATTCCGTGCATAAATTTCTACCCAATTCTGCAACTGTATATACAACAATTTGATTAATACTTAGTTCTACAACCTTTATTCTTAGAAATTATAGTTAAGCGAATGTACATGCTTTGAATTGTCTTGTGTATTATATCTGTATCATAATTAGTAATGGTATCTATAATTCTGAGTTTGAAATAATTTAAAGTCTCTTGTTATCCAATGCATCCTTCTTCAGTTGTCTTTTAACATTGTGAAAAAAGTTCTCTATCGGGTTGATGTCCGGGGACCTTGGTGGAACTTTGACGACTTCTGCTCCAATGTTCTTCATTGCATCTCTTGCCATGGCACTGTTCTGGCTTGGGTCATTGTCCTGCAAAAAAGAAAGCTTCTCTTTCCCTGTTAATATCGCTCTATCTAAAAGTACTTGATGCAATGTTGATTCAATAAAACTAGAAAAATACTTGCCATTCGTGGTGGAATACTCCTCCACCAATACAGCCCCAGCACCATAGCAAATACCTACCACATAGTGACATACCCTTCCACCTGGCAGATCCTTGCTCCCCTTCGCAGTAATTTCCAGGCCTTCACCCGGCTTCCTCCATACTCTGCCTGCTGGGGACAAAGCATCCTCATATGGATTGGATTTATGGATGAAGGATACTGCATCCAGGTACAGCAACACATCATCTGTCCAGTAAGTAGGGCTAGTGTCTTTCAACGACTTTAGGGCATATGCCACCCTCTTCTTTTTGTCTTTCAGAGTCAGCAGGCCCTTCCTTCTAGGGCGAATATACTGATAGCCGGAGGTAGTAAACACTCGACACAAGGTCTTCTTACTTACCTCCGTGATGTCACATTCCTTCGCCACTTCCATTACATGGATGTTCTGTACCTATGACGTCACTGGTACAGTTTAGGAAAACATTTTTGCATCATCGTGATCAGCACCCCGGAAAACCCCCTGATACCCCTTAAAAGAACCTCAATATCTATTATACTTCGATTTTCATACCAGACAATAGGGGACAAAAGTCCCTGGGACACCTGAAAATGGCATCCCAGAATGCTGTGCTTCTGCACATTTTGTTCTCTATGAGCAGAATGCGACCCCCCACTCCCCCCAAAACAATGTTGTCTTGTGCACCAGTCCTTTCTCGTCGTCGGGCCAAAAGAATTTCGGCGATATTGAAAAACACCGCCTCTACAAACAACATTGTTATGGGGGGAGGGGGATGAAGTATGCGTGTAAAACTTGCTAAAATCCTGGGTGTCCCAGGACTTTCGTCCCCTATTGTAGATTTTTGATTAAAGATGAAGCTAGAGGATGACAGAAACGTAATATTACCAGTTGTAACAACAGTACATTGATTAAATTCTCTAAAAAGTAATTGCAAGGCAATAAAACACTACTTTCAAGCACTTGCTGCCATTTTGAAAGAAAAATTAGAGCTTTCCATTTTCACAGTGTCATTTCTATTCAGTCCTCTGGTTTCAGTTTGGAAGAAAAAGCAATCTTCAAAGAATGATATTTGTATTTCTGTCATTCAATTTTCAAGACCACAGTGATTATGGCTGTTTTCAACATGGAAAGTCAAAATATGTCATTAAAATTTGAAATCGTTTAATGCTAATCATTCTGAAGCAAACAAGGGTATTTCTTATTGAGACAGTGGTTATTATATGATACAAATTAGTAAATTACCATGCATTTACACAGTGGTGCCCTGAAATATTTGATGCTGTTCAAATGGCTATTGTGAAAGACAAAATCTTTGAACCTAATTCCCATTTTCCTCTTTTTAATGCAAGACATTTTAGGTCGACAAAGAGTTCAAGTCAAATTCATTTCAATTGATAACATAGTGATCAAGGATAATGAGTCCTCTCAGATTCAGGTGCAGAATTAATACTGAGACGCAGTAGCAATTTTTGTGAAGTTTCTTCTACCAAAACATGAATGTATTTATGGGTGAATTGTGGTACCCTGTCAAAAACGTGTTATGTTTCTAGGACACTGCAGGACACTAGTAAACTGCAGTGAGTTAAAGGTAATAGTGAAACAGGGTTAATAATGCAACAAAATGGGTAGTTCTAATCACTGGACCCCAGGACTTGGCGACTCTCTCACCCACGTCTCAAAATAAGACCCCTGTTTTTATAACTGCCCAATTTGCATTATTTTCACTGTAATCATTGTATCGACATGCAAGGCACTGTTTTGAAGTATGAAACGCAGTTTTGTGACCATAGGAACAGAAATAAATGCTTTTTAATTAAGTAATTCTCTCAAAAAAAGCAGCTGGTCATTGCAAGTCATTGAGGTTTTTATATTGTAAACAAGGAAAATGCGATGGCAGTGATTAAATTCGTGTGGAGCCACGACATTGACCACGCATTTATATTGAGTTTTTGACTTCCAGAAAACACTTGCACAGTTTTCCATGGGATACAAATGGGCCTTAGCTACCCGAGGCTGGTGTTACTCCTGGCCCGACTTCATGTATCTTTATCAAGTAAGAACACATTCCACCAAGATAGTCGCAAGACACAACTACTCAGATCA
Source organism: Sanderia malayensis (assembly GCA_013076295.1). NCBI lineage: Eukaryota > Metazoa > Cnidaria > Scyphozoa > Semaeostomeae > Pelagiidae > Sanderia > Sanderia malayensis. The sequence continues at coordinate 2,406,421 of RQOL01000374.1, read as the reverse complement.
ACTATTTGATAAAAGCAGACACACAAAGTTGATCTGAGCATGTTTTATTCTGAACACAAACTATCAGCAACAGGCTATCTCTAAAAGCAGGAACGAGGAACGAAACCGGGAACAAGTAGGAACAAAACGGGAACGAGTAGGAACAAGCGGGAACAAGTAGGAACGAGTATGAACGAGTAGGAACGAAGCGGGAACGAGTAGGAACAAGTAGGAACGAGTAGGAACGAAGCGGGAACAAGTAGGAACAAGGCGAGAATCACCAATAACACATGCACACGGATTAATTGCTGGCAAGAAAATATTCGTTTGCCATGTGCTCAGACTGACAAGACTACGTTTTTTGGTTTGAATAATGTTTCGCTTGCCAACTATTCCAGCAAGAGTAAATGAAGGGCTGGAGAAGGTATTTGCTTCAGAGCTGCACAGATTTGATGCCAGGAAAATTCATGATGCAATTCCAATAGGTATTATTCCAAAATATTCTCAGTTTCTTTTTGTACGTTCTTGGTTACGGCCTAGCTACTGAAGTTGTATTAATTGCAGTGTCAAATTTTTATTACTATTCACTGGAATGTGAGTTAAGATGCCAACTGCTCGTTTTCCAGGCCACGGTTCTTTTGCTTCAGTGGAGAAATGTCAATACAACGGATCAACAGTGGCTGTTAAGAAGCTGCTCAATCCAGCAGCTGATGGGACAATCTTTGCAAAGGAGGCAAAGATTTTGCATGGCATTCATTGCAAGAATGTTGTAAAATTTTTGGGAGTATGCGATCAAACAATGTCTATTATGATAGAATACTGTAAATTTTCATTTTCTCCTTTTGGTAGAGAAAAAAGTGTGCACACATTGCAGCAGTTTTTGATGGACATGGATGAAGAGGGTCTTATGACTTTCTTCCCAAGAGTGTGCAATGTCATTGCACATGACATGATCAATGCTGTGAGCTATATGCACAATTTGAACATGGTCCACAGAGACATCAAACCTGCAAATGTACTTGTTTCAAATATGCATTATGCATTGAAGAAAGGAGATTGCAAAGAGGAGTTTGCAAGGTGTCCAATTGTTTGCAACAAAAATTGTGCTATGTTGAAAAAGTGGTGAACAATGAAAAACTGTATGAATTCTCCTTTCAAGAATCTGCTTCAAAGGAACTTGAGCTAATTAAACATTCAACTCATGTATCAGGCTCAACAAAGTGTGCAATTTTTCAGGCATCACCATATATATTTGTCATCGTGACATTTTCTGGCAATTTATATGTTGTTGAAACTCACCCAATAAATGCTGCTCTTGGCGGAAATGGCAATGGTGTGGTTGTTAGGTCTAGATCAGTAGTTGGTTTACTTCAGTGGATTTCACAATGACTGATTGGCTCGAATGTTTCTCTTTCATGCACCCCATCACTGATTGAAGTTTCAGTTGTAGAAACCAGGTGTGATTCATTTAAAATTAATCTCAAATTTCCAAATTTGTTTTTGGCTCATATCCATGTTGTATTTATTGTGTTTCTATATAATATTCAGGATAACTTGCCATTGTAGCTCATCTACAGACAACTCAAAGGTTGAAGATACTGATCCACAGCTGCCAGGCAGCAGTGATTCAAGCTCAAAGTCTGAATCCAACTACATTAATGAAGCAAACAAGTATGTTGCACAACCTCATATTCACAACCAAATTCATTAATAAATTGTCCACAAATTTTCATTTATTTTATCTGAAGGTGATTTTCAATAATACACCTGAACTTTTTATTTTTTAGGTCTACTGTTCTTGGATCAGATATCAAAGATTCAGATCGTACAATCAACAGTGAATCAAGTGACGAGCTGGAAATCACTTACATAAAGGCAGCACAATGCGTCCATAATAATTTCAATAGGTAGGCATTGGAAACAATGAAATAGGAGGAATTGTATACCATATGTAAATTTGCTACAATATTACAGGGCTATGATCTTTTAATAACTTTTTCTTGCAGCAAATCCACTTTCCCAAGAACTACTGGTAACATAAACACTGAACCAGATGGTGAACCATACAATGGAAATGTTGCAACTCCGATATTTCAAAGAAGAAAGTCAGCCTACAGTGCCAAGGAGATCATTTCCATATTGCTGTTGGAGTTAGAGTCTCACCATTTGTGCACAAGAGCTCCTTTGAATGTTGCCCACAATGTCTCCTTTGTAATTGACACATCTTGCTTGAAAAAATTTGATGATATCAAGTGTGATTCAATGGGATCTTGGAAACGTACAGGCTCACCATCAAGACTGTTTACTGTGGAAAATGATGTGGATGGACATGTGATCTCTGTTTGCAGAGAAGATGCGAAGAACGAGAGAAGTGTCTTATCAGTAAAGCGAATATATTATGTCAATAAGTCAGATCAGGACGTCCATAAAACCATCTCACTTTTAGAAGGTAAGATTTTTTGTAGCAGTTTTCTGCCCTCCCATTACCTTTTCCTACGATTTTTACATGATAGGATGCATAGGCGTGTGAAACCAAGTAATGATAAATGACACTGTATGTTGCTTTGAAAAGACTAACCACCATATATTTTTCAGATTTTCAGGGAACCAAAAACAAGAATGTATTGGTTCACTACCAATTTGCTAATGAGGAACACCCTGTCTACAGTTTGCGTCCACACGGAAACTCAAAAGGAAACACACCATACAGACGAATTTCACCAAGCACACTGCAAGAGATGAAATCTTCGATCTTGAATAAAGATTTGAGGCCAAAAGAAATTTTGGAGAGGATATACTACTCTCGTGGTGATGTGCCTGGAGCTGAATGTCTTGATGAACTGCCGAGGGGTCCTAAGGACATATATAATGCGAGGCATGATGCGAAGAAGAAAAGAGAGTCTCTTGCTATTGACAACATCGAGCGCAAAGGTGGAAATTTAGCAGATAATGTCTGGATTATGCTAGAAAGAGCTAAAAGGGAGGAGGAGGATTCAAAAGATTCTATTTTCATCAGGGAATGCAAAGTTCATCCCGATTTGTTTCTGGTTCTTGCTAACAACAGACAATTGAAAGATCTTGTCACATTTTGCACCAATCCCCGAGAATTTTCAATATTTGCTTGTGATCCAACGTTTAATGTCCTTGATACGAATCTAAGTCTTACTGTAACCACGTACAGAAATCTAAAGCTACTTTGCAAGAAGACCAACAAAAGTCCAGTATTCATTGGACCAGTAATGCTGCACGAAAGCAAGATTTGGAGAACGTATTCCAATTTTGCTCATACACTAATTACCGAACAGCCAGAGCTCGAAGGGATAATAGCATGCGGAACGGACGGAGAAATCAAAGGTTTGAAGAGAAACTTCAGATTTGCCGTTTTTCTACGCTGCTTCTTGCATGTCAAGGACAATATAAGGAGGGAATTAAATAAAAAGAAGCTCAGTAACACAGATGTAAAAGCAATCATTGATGAAATCTTTGGGAAGCAAGTCGACACTCTTCATTATTACGGCCTCGTTGACTGTGATACAGAAGAAGAATTTGATGAAAAGGTAGATGCGTTGAAAACTGTTTGGAATGAGAGGGAAAATCTAGAATCTGGAAATTCATTTTACGAATGGTTTAAGAATGAAAAGGTATGTTGAATGTTTCGCATGTTCAAGCTATTAAGCAATGCTGAAAAATGTTATATTCAAATCAAACGTTTCGGCGTTTTTTGATAATATCGAAAAATAAACAGTTGACAGAAAAATTAAACTTTTCACGGAGAGTTTCTGTGCACATTTTTCTCGAACAAAATGTCTCGCAATGGTTAAACGTGTGTGTTAATTTTGCAGGCCGAACTTATGAAAGACTCGATGCTAAAGAAAGTTCGAACAGAAGCCGGTTTAGGTAATCCGCCAATACAATACACAAATAATGATGTGGAATCCGGAAATTTCATGGTTAAGTATGCATTACACTTTGAATCCAAGCGTCCACATGAATTTGTTGCAGAAATTAAAAACCTGGTGGAAACTCAACATCGAAATGCAGACCGTGCATTATTTGGAAAGGGGCCTTATAAAGTTCGTGATGACTTTACCCACCTTGTTCCCAGTATTAGGAAATGGGAACAGTTGAATCATGCTCAGCGGTTAAAAGTGATTGAAAAATTCAGAAATGCTGGTATTGAAGAGCAAGAGGTCACAGAAGAAGGAACCGTTCATCCTGCATCGCTACGCCCGAACACAGAGCCAGCAGAAGTTTGTGTCCCTGTTGGAACAACTTTGCCACAAATAGCCCTAACAGCTTTAGAATCAGGAATAGTAACCATACCGAAGCCAGTTCTCGAATCGATCTTCAAAAAAGCAAATGCTCTGATAAGGGGTCCACAACTGGTTGTTCCTAAGCCTGGGGCAACAAATGGTTCATTCATAGTAGCAGGAACAGCAAACAATTGCCACGTTGTCACGCCAGGAGAAGGTCATTCGTTGTTGTGTGATAGAACCTGCGTACACCGCACAACAAAGTTCTGTGAGCACATTTTAGCGGTCGCTCATCTGAAAGGGTGTGTGCAAGAAGTCATAAATTGGTACAAAAAGGCAAAAATTGGACCAAGAATTACAGACATGGCACTTGCAGGGGGACCTGTAAGCTCAGGGAAAAAGCCAAGCTGTCGAAAGAAGACAAACAGAAAACGCCCAGCCGCCACTGAACAAGTTGATTTGCTTAAGAAGAGCAGTATGCCTATGGGAGGCCCTGCTAGTTTCAACTTTATTACTTCCTCTGTCAGCCAAGAAGCCAGTGTTTCTTCACAACAGTCAAGTCAAAGCTACCATGGCAATTTGATGTCACCACCTCCAGCAAGTCATTTTTCGGCAATGTTTTCGCCAGTACAGGTTCCGCATGGCACAGCCACGGTGTTCTCTGCCCATCATTTCACGCTGAAGTGGCTAGCTGGCACAACTGTATCTCGGTGCTATGGATGCGGAAATGCCATTCACAACCCTCCAGTTGCACAACCAGATGATATTGTCATTGTATATCGCGACATAAGATCGTACGGGACCAAATTACAGGTCTTTACACCTGGTCTGATCGTGAACAAAATGTCCACTTTCACTTGAAATTGGCATGTTTATTGAGAAGATATCCTCAATTTGAGACGACGATGCTGAAGGTTGCCAATGCCTTTATCCCTGTGCTGACGCAACAGCATTTCATGAGACTAAAATCCGAGTTTGATGGGTTTCTAGGATGCTAAATTTAGCTACGGATTGCGTTTTTATCATGGTTTTTATGTTCTTATCTTTATTATTATTATCTTCTTATTATTATAATTATCATATCATGTGTTTTGTTGAAAAGCAGCATGTTCTTGGGATCTTCTGAAAATTGTATGTTTGGAAAACAATAATTTTCTACAAAAGCATTTGTTCACTCCTTTCAGAAAATTTTCCAGGCTTGCTGTTGTTTTTCCTATGTTCTGTTTTGTCAGTGTTAGATATGTATCCGTGAGCAATATTGTTTTTACCTTTGTTGTCGGTAATTTCCGCCTTGTTTCTATTTGTTCCCGGTGATTCCCGTGCCAACTGAATTTTTTTAGGAATTTTCTTAGGCCACTAATAAGCTATCAATATTAACAAATAAAACAGCAAAATGTGAGGTATTTATTGTAGATTGTCCTTAAAACCTAATTTCTAAGAAGTCAGCAATATTTTTCTTGCTAGAATTTTCAAAACCTTAGCAATATTTTTGCGTCACCCAGCATTTGAAACAAACATTTCTGAAGAAACGTCTTCTTATCTCAGCAAATGGCAAACAAATGTTTTCCTGCCGATATTTAAGCCCTGTCCATGTGTTATTGGTCATTTCTGGATGTTCCTGCCTTGTTCCTACTCGTTCCCGCTTCGTTCCTACTTGTTCCTACTTGTTCCCGCTTGTTCCTACTCGTTCCCGTTTCGTTCCTACTTATTCCCGCTTGTTCCTACTTGTTCCCGCTTCGTTCCTACTCGTTCCTACATGTTCCTACTTGTTCCTACTCGTTCCCGCTTCGTTCCTACTCGTTCCTACTTGTTCCCGGTTTCGTTCCTCGTTCCTGCTTTTAGAGATTTTAGAGCCATCAGCAACATGAACAAGAGAAGGATAACAAGAACTGGAAGCTGCATGTCTTTATAAAGAGTTGAACATAGTTAACCTTCTAATCTGCAATGGTTTCTAAAATGTAAATATTTCTGACTAAAAGTTAAACAATGTCTGGGTCAGATAGATCATTCGGGTCACTCCCTTACCTCCATTCAAAGTCGCCACCTTGTTCTCAATCTGTCTCCTTTTCGTGTCAACCACGCCACGATGGAATGTCAGGCAGCGGTTCTTTCTAAAAGAGGGAATGGCAATTTGGACAACATGATAGCATATAAAATGGGAATCTCTTAAACAGGTAGGGTGGTTATACTTAATTTTATTTGCTTGAATACTGCATCAAAGAATAAAATTTTATATATTGTGTAAACTAGAATGTAAAGTAGAATATTTTGTAAAATAGAAAGGGATTTGTGCAGTCAAAAGGTGAAATTATTGTGGGGAATCCCTACAAGTCTCACATGAAGCCCTGTGCTCACGTAGAGACTGCCTGTGACACCAAATAAATCATGACAATAGTCTTGATGATGATGATTTTGCTCAAAAGAATAACATTCTTAACTGAGTTAACCCCATATCCTATCTCAATTCTACTGAAAGTTACGCTGTATTTAAACAGTTATATAAATTCCTCTGGTCATAGAAACCAGGTCAAAACATCAACAAGGATTACATAATATTCTAAAACGAGCGTAAATGTACGTACAAATCAAAACAAAGTAACTGTAATGCATCAAACAAGCAATTTGTTGGGTTGGTTACAAACAAAGAAACCCACTGTTTGACGACAGCGAATGTAATGTCTAATATTGTACTTGAAGAAATAGTGTCTTTTTAGGAGATCATGTAATGTTAGAATTTACCACACCCTCCCCCTATTAAAATGTGGCTGCAGTTTTAATAATATTGTCAAGTTTGATTGTTCAGTCTTCTTCATCTTCATAGAGTCCGATCCCCTTGATTTGGTTCATCGCTTCTGTCTTTGTTTTCCTTGTTGGTCTTCTCTCCGGAATAAACTCCTTTGCTAGAGGGTCCAGTTCTACTGTTTCATCTTCTCCACCAATCTCCATATCACATACTAGTTGTAGGGGTCGTTCCACGATATTTCCATTCCCAAGTTTCAACTTCAGTCCACGAACTACCGCGTCTTTACCACGGATGTGCCCAATAACTCTTCCTAGTCTCCACAGCGACTTGTTCTTGGTGTCATCTTTCAACAAAACGATTGCCCCTGCTTTAGGAATAACATCTGCACCTCCTCCGAATTGCCGATTTCTCTCTTCTGGGGCGTACAGGTACTCGCTCATCCATCTTTTCCGTAACTCATCTTTGCTTTTTTTCATAAACTCGATCCGTTTTGTTGCTTGAGTTCCTTAAGCCAGTTTGTCCAAGTCTTCTTCTAGAAGAACTTCAGGTTTTCCTCTCAGCAGGATGTTCAGCGTGATGATTTGATGTTCAAACTCTTCTCCTTGGTAGCACAATGGTCAGTTGTTCACTGTGCACTAGACGTCAAGCAAGACTTCATATAGTTCAGGAAAGGTAAGGAGTTTCTTGGCAATTGCTTTAGAGAGGCTTTTTTCATGATTCCCACCAATCGCTCAAAAAATCTTCCCCACCAGGCTGCACGAGAGAAATTGAGCTTCCATTTGATCTTTTGGACTGCCAAGAAATTCATTAGGTTTTCATTCTTTACCAGTGTTTTCTACCACTTTTTTGTCCCAACAAACGTTCTGCCATTGTCGCTCAGCATTACTTGTGGAGGTCTTCTTGTAGCAACGAACTCTTTCATCGTCTTCTTGAATTCCAATGATGACAGATCTTTGCAAAGCTTCAGATGCACAGCTCTTGTACTTGCGAATGTGAATAAGGCTACATACGACTTCCCAAAGGTTGATTTCTTGATCTTGTATATGATCGGTCCGGCGAAGTCCACTCCCGTGTAGGCAAAAGGCTCACTCAGCTGGGCTCTGAACTCTGGCAGCATGGATTTCCCTGGACTTGGCAAGGGTTTCACCCTGTGTCTCTTGCAAAGGTTGCATCTGTGTACGATCTTTTTTACCTGCGATCGAGGCTTGAGAACCCAGAACTTTCTCCGCATTTCTCTTAACGTCATTGAAACTCCCCCGTGAAGTGTCTTCTCATGGCTTTGCTGTATGAGTGAGGCTACCAATCTGCTACTTTTGGGCAAAAATATCGGATTGTATCCTGGAATTCTTCCACTGCACCTCCACACTCCATTGTCATCCATTTTCAGATCGATGTCGGACTTGAGTTCTTCTGATTCCTGGGTGTTTTTCAGCCAATTTGTTTCGGCCAAATCGATCTCTTCTGGTGTCAACATCTGTTCTAGTATTCTTCTGCCTCTGCACTTTGCTATAAACCTCATCACAAAGGCCGTTATGCGCAACGTCTTCCAATATGAAAACCTTTCCAAAAGTGTACCCAACTGATCTGGCTCTCTTGTCTCTTCCTTCGCCAAACCTGTTTCTCTTTCTTAGGCAGACTTTCACACACTGCTTCAGGCGTCTCTGCGATTTCTGGTTGACTAGGCCATTCATCTTCATTGTGCAACCAATCTGGACCATTGAACCACAGCCTTCCAAGTGTATCCGGGGCAACTCCTCTTGTGCCTTTGTCACTCGGGTTTTCTTCAGTAGGGACGTAGTCCCCTTTTGTCAGGTTTCTCTCTCTGATTGCTGTTGTACGGTTTCTCACGAACTGGGTCCACGTGCCCTTTCCTCCTAACCAAGATAACTTCTTTAAGCACACTCTGCTGTATAGGATCTTGCCAGTGATAATCACAGGAGACACGATGCCCAAAAGGTCAAACACACCATTGATGATGGAAAGCATCTTCCTCTTGGTCACTGCTCCCCCATTTCCACTCTCTACGCACTTCGCGATACTGATTCTGAACTCGTCTCTATTAGTGTCCCATGGAATCCCAAGGATTCTTGTCTCACTTGGTTGAGTTCCAACGATAACTTTGGCATATGTTGGGTCTTCAACTTCTGTCTTGCTGCTTGTGGAGCCAACTTCAAAGGGTGCATTGCTATGCCATTTGTGCAGCTGGAATCCACCTTCCATCATGAGGTTGGTTGCTTCTTCCTTGAATTTCACAAGCTCCTCCGCAGTATCCCAAACAGATTATACGTCATCCATATACATGTTTTATTCAAGATCCTTCACGGTTTGGGGATACTTCGCTTTGTACTGGTTAATGTGCTTCTCAAACGTGGCTCCCAAGATATATGGGCTAGATGCTGATCCCAATATCACTCTGGTGAATCGGTAAGCCGTTATTTTCCTTTCCTCCAAGTTCCCATACCAGAATAACTTCTCCGCATCTCTGTCGACTGGATCCAGCTTGATCTGTAGGAACACTTTCTTTACGTCACCAGTGATGCAGTACTTCTTCATACGATTCCTCAGCAGAATGTCAAAGATGTGGGGCTGCAAGGATGGTCCAGTTTCCAAACAGTCATTCAACGACGGCACCTGGCTACTGGCACTGGCTGAGCAGTCATACACGATCCTCAGGCAGTTCGACTCTGCTTCTTCACGGATAACTGGCTGATGGGGCACATAATGAACTACTTCACGGGTGCGTTGGTCTGGGATTTCTTCCAATATGCCATCTCGTACTTGTTCTGTCATGACTTGATGGTATTCTTCTAGTTTGTTGAGTTTCTCCAACTTTCTGGTGCTTCTGTGTAGTCTGGCCATCGCAAGTTCTTTGTTGCTTGATACTGCGCAGTGATCTGGTTTCCATGGCAGCCTTGTCTGATACCTCCCATCATCCTGGCGTTGGATGTTTTTCTTGAAGTTTTCATGAAACTCTGTATCATCCCCAATTTCATCGGACAGTCCAAGAACTTCCAACGAACACAACTGTTTGAACTCGTCTTTTGTGGAATTCGCAAAGAAACCCTTTTCTGTTCCAACTTCGCCACTAACTGTTTTTTCACTCAACGTCCAGCCAAGCATTGTGATCTCTGCTCCAGGATCACGGTCAGGGTTTGGGCCTAACACCAATGGCTCAGTCACTCTGATTCTTTGGAAATCAGAGGTACCCAAAATCAAATGGACTGGCAGCATATCTTCCATTGCACCTTCATCACTGAAACTGAGGCACCTGAAACGATCATATTTCTTCTTTAAGGCCTTGCTTCTTGGATTCGGTAAGACTGTCAGGATTTCTTTCTCTCCATTGATACAAGTCAATTCCATCTCAAAGTCTTCTACCACGTCAGATGTGATCTTCACTTTGTAAATCTCGACTCTTCTGGTCACAGGTCCATACATCTGCTCTATGATCCTCTTCTCAACTTTTGATGGCTTCAGCTTCAGTTGTGTCAACAGCCTGGCGCAGATGTAAGAGCTTCCAGAACCAGAGTCAATCATTATATGTGCAGTTATGCCATTTACTTTCGCTACAACGGTTGCATGGATCGCTGTGTTCTTGGATATCCTTTCTGGCTGCAATGTCCAATACTTTCAAGCAGTCCACACTTCTATGGTTCGACAGTCCACAGTATACGCAACCTGGGATTCTTCTTTGGGGTTTCTGAGTATTCGCAAATAGCATCTTATCCCGCTTGTTCCTCCAGTCTTGAAACTTGTTTCTTTTCTTCACCTGGTTGAGGTATGGCGAGGCGCCGGTTTCTGTTTCTTATAGTGGATTCCGATTGATGCATTTGCGGAGATTCTCAACCAACTCTTCCAGCTTCCATTCCTCCCACTCATCATTTTTCTGTACCAAGGCTTCTTTCGCAGGACCCAACTTATCCATCAGAGTATAGACAAAGCTTTGGGCAGTCACCAGTTTCTTCATGGTGACCAGTGTTCGGATGATCCTTGCGAGGTGGTTGTGGAAGTTGTGGATCTCTGTCAGCTTATGGGCGCTTGTAATGTAGGGCAAATTCTCCAGTTCTTTAATCAGAGTCTTGTGTATCTTGATATCTCTGCCATAGGTTTGTTCCAATATCCGCTTGGCCTCTTCATAGCCATTGCTTGTGTGGGGCAGTCCAAGGATATCTTCTCTTGGCTTTCCCGTTATCAATTTCAAAAGGTAGTTAAACTTGCTGATTTCTGAGATACCCGATCCATCGACTTCTACCATGAACTGATTCCAAAAGCGCAACCAATCCTTGTATTCTCCTTTGAACGGGGTGATAGTATACTTTTGAAGCTTAACTGATTGAACCTTCACTTTCTCTTCATGGCGGCGTTTCGCAACAGCTTCTGCTTCCAATTCCAGTTTCTTTCGGCACCATTCTTCTTCACGCTTCTGCTGTCTGATCTTCATTTCTTCCATCTCCTTCTCTTTTCCCAGTCCTATGCGAGTTTCTTCCTCCATGATTTGCCTTTGCAGCTCGATTTCCTTCTTCTGTTTTTGTCGGGATTCTTGATCGTCAAACCAGTCCAGCTTTCCCTTCAGTTTCTTGCACATTTCACGAATCGGGTGTATCTCTTCTTTCTGCATTCAATTCCATTGACGCACCTTGTCAATTGTATCTTCTTCTCCCAACATCTCTTCGGTGAGGTCATCCTTAGATTTGTCCAGCTTTTTGATGATTCGACATATCTTCTCATATGCTAGCTCGATATCTTCTCTATCTTCAAGTTCGTAGGCCTCCTGGCAATCCTCTAGCAAGAATTTTCCAGTTTTGAGTTCTTGATTGTATTTTTCTATTGCTGTCGTGGCAGGGTTGCCACTTTTAGCGTGGGGAATCTCTTCAAGTCTTATACGAAGCCCTGTGCTCACGTAGAGACTCCCTGTGACACCAAATAAATCACGACAATAGTCTTGATGATGATGATTATGCTCAAAAGAATAACATTCTTAACTGAGGTAACCTCATATCCTATCTGAATTCTACTGAAAGTTACGCTGTATTTAAGTAGTTTTCTAAATTCCTCTGGTCATAGAAACCAGGTCAAAACATCAACAAGGATTACATAATTTTCTAAAACGAGTGTAAATTTACCTCCACTCCACTCTTCCAACCAAACAGATAAATATTTCTAACAAGCACTCCCAACGCCAAGAATTTGGACACCGCGCCAAAAGCAAAAGAGAACATTTTGTCCTCAAGATCCACCCCAAGAAGTACAAGGACACTAAATTTTTCATCTTGTTATGTTGATGAGAAGCCAAAAAAGATTGCAACTGCTGTTTCTGTGTAGGTAAAATGGCCCAGTAAAACCTTGGAAAGAAATTTACCAACACAGCTAGTCTCCTTGGGTGCAATGATCTGCAGGGGAACATATCAACAGATTGCAAATGCTGCTTGGCACAATGATTCCATACACCCTACTTTGATCAAGCTTTTTCTTAAAGAAATTGACAAGGAATGTTGCAATACTTGCGCTAAATTTTCTAAAGCCAAGAAAGGACAACCTTCGTCCAAGTTATTTCCCGTTTTATTTCCCATTGAAAAATGGGAAATAAAACATTCTCAATTTCAGTTTTGAAAGCATAAAAGATGAATTGTTGCAGAAGTGCCCCCTTCTTTACAATGTTTTCAAAGTTGCTGTTTTAAGCCATGCCAAGAGTCCATCGATCATTGTATCAACAGTTTGTATGGCAGTTTCAGTCTGTTTGAAGAACAGATCACTAAAGACGACTTCTCTGCAGCTTCTCATCAGCATAATCATGCAACATTCTGGAGTTATGGCAAGTCAAATGCACTCTTTTAGTCGCCTTTCATCAACAAAATCCAAAGTATATATCCCTTTATCATTCTAAGTCACTTACTGCAATTAACTGACACTCCTCTTCTCATACAACACTTCTCAAAATCTTGTTCATAAAATTTTTCTGGGGGCCAATTTTGTTGACTGCGGGCTACCCCACAAGGGCTTGAGGGACCAAGGCTTCCAGCCCAGTCAGTCTGTTATAAATGGTCATGAAGTAATTTAATAAATTGTTTTATTTTATATTTCCAGGTAGACTGATGCTCTTAAAACCACTTCGATTAGTCGTACCACATACAGTTCTGCTTAAGAAGTTGGATGAGTTGGGCAAAGACCATGATGGGTTCTTGAGAAATCAAGAATTTTTTCCCTGCTTGGGCAGGAAAATAGTAATCAACAACTTTGACTTCAAAACCAATGTTCACAATATGTCAGAGACCCATCAAAATGCTGATGGACATTGGGTTGGCTTCTGTCGACCACCGAATAGTGTCTGAACTATCAACTACCAGACCCCCATTATCCAATCTGCTGTCATTGGAGAATTCAACATATTTGCCAAGCAAGCACGGCCATAAAATGCAGGAGGAGAATTACATACATGTTTTTGGAAGAACAGCATGCAGAAACATAGAAAACCTTAATGCATTGTCTGAAGATGTCACAATAAAACGCATAAAGCACCAACATTCATCTGAAGCCAGGAAACCAACAAATACATTAAGTAAACTTCTGTTGCACATCCCAAAAATCAGATTGCTTGGATCATATGTTTGCTGATGTGGCAAAAACACATTCTCCAAATAATGTAAATGTGCCAAAAGTAGCAGTTGTATGAACTGACACATTTCAATTATTTTCTTGGGGATACAACATCAAAAACTGAAAGTCCCTTTTCATATTATTTTGAATATTTCTTCCACCACCACAGAGATAAGGGTGCGTGTGGCAGATTGCTTCAAAGCCCAGCGCCGATACCAGCCTAATTTCGTAGGGGGGTGGGGGGTCAAGAATATAAAACCGCCAACAGAAATACAACATCCATTGAAAAATGCACTTGGCAAAACTTCTCACAAATGGCTCTCAAACGGCTTGCTTGGGGGGCCTTGCCCCCAGCCCCCTATTGCTTTAGGCCCTTCTAATGTCTTCGAATGTGAATGGCATTGAAAGCTCATTTAGAGGATTTCATGTTCTCTTCAGCTTATCTTGTTTTATTAAAAAGTTTGTATTCAATTCAAATTGTATAGCTATTTGATTTAAAATGTTGTAATTGTAAATAAATGTTTGCCCTGATTTATTATATTCTGGGGATAATCTAATATATATATTCTGCGGAGTCACGTGATGACGCACTTTCCTTGCCAAAAACAATAGATTCGACCCGAAACAATAGGTCGAACGCCCAAAAACAATGGGCCGAAATGGCGAACCGTGTAATCAAAAAGGCTTTTTTCGATGGGGGCGCACAAGGTTGAGACTTGCATGGAAAGGCTCCGTTTCTGCAGTAGGCAAAAGTTATCTATTTTTGGAAGCCTATTTTAAAAGAATTTTTGAGTTATTCCATTAATTATCCTACTAATTGTGCTATCACGAAAAAACGACGGTTTACGCTGGCGAAACTTCCAAATTCGCGTCGCGAACTCCAATTTCGAAGAAAGCGTTCACTCTTCATGTGAAGCGTTTCGCCTTTTGCTGCAATTTGATTGGCTCTTTCGTGACTTAACGTGAAAAGTCACGCGTTTTTCGTTATCATGCAAATTAGCCCTCGGGTTGAACAGCAGGTACTTTTGGAGAAGACGCGTGTTTTTGTTTTCAACACAAAGGATAACTGGGCGCCTTTCAAAGTGTTTTACGACCTGAATTAACTTTGGAAAGCCTTGCTAATTGTTTGAGAGACCTCTGGAAAATTACAGGAGACAATTGAGAACACAGGTGATAGTTATGTTTTGTTTTTTGAGTGAGATAGTTTTAGTTTTTGTACGACCGCCATTGTTGCTTCGGCATACTGTGACGCTTAGGCCTAATGTAAACAAAGTCAAAGTTTTTAAAACAAATCAGTCAATGTTTCTTGATAACAGATAGACAGGCGAGCACAGCGATATAACCCATTTTACGTGGGATTGAAAGGGGCATGAGCGAAGCGAATGCAGCGCACGAAGTGCACCCTATCAGTCAATGTTTCTTGATAACAGATAGACAGGCGAGCGCAGCGAGCTAACTCATTGTAAATGGGGTTGAAAGGGGCATGAGCGTAAGCGAATGCAGCGAACGATGTGCGCCAACAACAGGCGAGCGCAGCGAGCTAACCCATTGTAAGTGGGGTTGAAAGGGGCATGAGCGTAAGCGAATGCAGCGCACGAAGTGCGCCAACCATAGGCGAGCGCAGCGAGCTAACCCATTGTAGGTGGGGTTGAAAGGGGCATGAGGGTAAGCGAATGCAGCGCATGAAGTGTGCCAACCACAGGCGAGCGCAGCGAGCTAACCCATTGTAGGTGGGGTTGAAAGGGGCATGAGCGTAAGCGAATGCAGCGCACGAAGTGCGCCAACCACAGGCGAGCGCTGCGAGCTAACTCATTGTACGTGGGGTTGAAAGGGGCATGAGCGTAAGCGAATGAAGCGCACAAAGTGCGCCAACCACAGGCGAGCGCTGCGAGCTAACCCATTGTAAGTGGGGTTGAAAGGGGCATGAGCGACAGTGAATGCAGCGCACGAAGTGCGCCAACCAGAGGCAAGCGCAGCGAGCTAACCCATTGTAGGTGGGGTTGAAAGGGGCATGAGCGTAAGCGAATGCAGCGCACGAAGTGCGCCAACCACAGGCGAGCGCTACGAGCTAACTCATTGTACGTGGGGTTGAAAGGGGCATGAGCGTAAGCGAATGCAGCGCACGAAGTGCGCCAACCATAGGCGAGCGCAGCGAGCTAACCCATTGTAAGTGGGGTTGAAAGGGACATGAGGGACAGCGAATGCAGCGCACAAAGTGCGCCAACCAGAGGAGAGCGCAGCGAGCTAACCCATTGTAGGTGGGGTTGAAAGGGGCATGAGCGTAAGCGAATGCAGCGCACGAAGTGCGCCAACCACAGGCGAGCGCGGCGAGCTAACTCATTGCACGTGGGGTTGAAAGGGGCATGAGCGTCAGCGAATGCAGCGCACGAAGTGCGCCAACCAGATTGAGCCTTTTTTACATGTCTAGTTTTACATTTTACATTTTTACCCCTAGTCTAATGCATATATTCTGTGGAGTCAAGTTATGATGCACCTTCCTTGCCAAAGCAATAGATTCGACCCGAAACAATAGGGCAAACGCCCAAAAACAATGGGCCGAAAGGGCGAACCGTGTAATCACAAAGACTTTTTTGTTTGAGGGTATTTGGTGATGTATTTCGCACTGAAGGTTTAGTTTCCTAATTTAACCAGGGCAATGGATTTTTTTTATTTCTTACCGAATTTTTGAACTATTCCGTTAATTATTCCATTAACAACAGATGCGAGCGTAGCGAGCTTATCTGTTGTACGTGGGGCTGCAAGGGGCATGAGCGTAAGAGAATGCAGCTCACTAAGTGCCACCAGCCAGAGAGGCGAGCGTAGCAAGCTAATCCATTCTACGTAGGGTTGCAAGGGGCATGAGCGTAAGCAAATGCAGCGCACAAAGTGTGCCAACCACATCACGTTTTTTTCACTTGCCCCGTCCAGGAAGCGAGGGATCACGAGCGCCTCCTGCTAGTCTCTATCTATATTTGGCGCAACTACCATCATTTTGGCAAACCTGATACCAAGAAAACTCCATGAAAAGATGAAGTTTTTACAGGTGTTTCTGATGAATTCCAAATTAGGAAATTATTTCTACCACTTACATTGTTCTTTAATTTTATTGGGCAAGAATTTCAAAATATTTGTTTCTCGGCAGCGCCATGGAATATTCTTCCAAAATAATCCCCCCAAAATTTTCCAAACTATTGATTTTCCTTCGGGTGTGCCATCAAGGAACCCATACGGAATTTTCTGCATATGGCGAATTCTTTAAAGAATCCCTGACTCCAAGCAAGTGGTGAATGGAACATTGGCTCTCTCAAGGCTTTTGGATGCACTCCAAGTTTTAATATCTCTAACTTTCTTGTATCTTTACAGCTTGGCTTTGATGAGTTCTATCAACCAAAAGCTACGAAGGATAAATGCGCGCTATATACTGACAGAGTCTTGGTCAACCGTCGGAATGTGGTAACAGATGTTTCTAAACGTTTTGATGCAAACAAACAATTTTTTCCTGATTTCTGTCAATGCAAGGATAATTGCAGCATTTCTAGAACATCTTGGCATGAAAGACATGGATGATGAAAGCCCTGAAAATCTGATAAAGGAAGTTGAAAGTTTATCAAAGCATGAGGAGAGAAACTTTTTTCACGATTTTTGCACTGATGTTGTATCTAAATTCCTGTTGTAGCCAGAACGAGATGCTGGTATTTTTGAGAAGAATCCTATGATCATTAGCTGCAAAATGTCAACCCAAGGACAACAGATGGGCGGTTTATGCGCAGATTTAAAGCTTGTGAACAAACATTTCAATGCAATGGTAAGAGAAGATTCTAACATGAGAAGAAGGCTCATGGACTCCATGTATTTGCCACTCAACTGCATTATGCTGCCAAAAAAGATGATATGCTAAATTATCAATTAGCTTTACTTAACTATGGCATGACAGTGGTAAATTTCTATAATTCCATCTCAGAGGGGGATGGTTTGAGAGTCATAAGATGTTGGAAGTTTTTGTTGCCATATTTACGTAATGATGGTGAGAGGAATCAAAATTATGCACTTGAAGCATTTTACTTGTTGTCCCAAGTCAATGCCTTGCTGCCAACGCACCAAGCTCATAGCATCATGAGGAACAGATTTCATAAGGGGTCCATAAATAGGCCAAATATACCATTGGATTTAATGCTAGAGCATTATAACAACAAAATGAAAAATATAGTTAGGTTTTTGGGACCTATAGTACAATATAATAATACTAGGGGTCATCACTCGCTTCGCTCGTTTGCCCCAGCCCGTCAAGTAAAAAAAGCTTAATCTGGTTAGCGCACTTCGTGTGCTGCATTCGCTTTGCTCATGCCTCTTTCAACCCCACATACAATGGGTTAGCTCGCTGCACTCGCCTGACTATCTATTATCAAGAAACATTGACTGATAGGGCGCACTTCGTGCGCTGCATTCGCTTCGCTCATGCCTCTTTCAACTCCACGTAGAATGGGTTAGCTCGCTGCACTCGCCTGTCTATCTATTATCAAGACAAATTGACTGATAGGGCGCACTTTGTGCGCTGCATTCGCTTCACTCATGCCTCTGTCAGCCCCACGTAAAATGGGTTAGCTCGCTGCGCTCGCCTGTCTATCTTTTATCAAGAAACATTGACTGATAGGGCGCACTTTGTGCGCTGCATTCCCTTCGCTCATGCCTCCTTCAACCCCACGTACAATGGGTTAGCTCGCTGCGCTCGCCTGTCTATCTATTATCAAGAAACATTGACTGATAGGGCACACTTCGTGCGCTGCATTCGCTAACGCTCATGCCCCTTTCAACCCCACTTACAATGGTTTGGCTCCCTACGCTCGCCTTCGTATTTGCTTTCGGTCATGCTTCCAGATTGTGTAGAATAAAGTTTGAGACATTGGCCTTGTGTTGACAAAATAAGCCTCGTATTGGCGATTTTTGCATTGACATAGAATATTGCATCATAAGATGGCAATTGACCTTTGAAAGCACAAACTTTTGGTGAAGGGATAGTGAAAAGTTGAATAAATGAAATTGTAATAATTGTAACTGTGGGTAGGTTAGCAGAACAATGGACTTAAATTTTACTAATGCACATTTGGCATAACAGATGAGCATTAATATTGTGCAAGTATTGCAGCTGCATGCCAAGGATAAAAGTAATACATTGTTATTTTACCAGTGTCCCATATAAGTGTGTTATAATTAGGCAATAACCTGACACAAGAACTGATTAAATTGCAACGTGATAGAAACTTACATTAACACAATTCTCCTTCCATGAGTTTTTCAAGGTTTCCATTGACCTTTCATGCATAGTGTAGTAAATGTTTGCTTGGGTCATTTTATACTTGCATGGTGTGAATAGCAAGTATTAGTGACATTGACAGCTTCGGTTAAGCACTTCAGTATTTGTTTCACTAAGAATCATACAGGAAAAAAAGGAAGAATTAATAATCAATGAAATGACCATATGATAGTTACAGGATAATAGGACAACATGATAGTTGTGCAGCCATAATGATCAATAGCCCTTGTGGATTACATGGAAAAGGATATTTAAAATGCAAAAATGAAAATTATCTTTCCACTGGTCTATGAATACTTCATCCGTCATCAATATTGAAGATAGAAATAGTTTCATAGCAATCTAATATATATATTCTGCGGAGTCACGTGATGACGCACTTTCCCTGCCAAAAACAATAGATTCGACCCGAAACAATAGGTCGAACGCCCCAAAACAATGGGCCGAAACGGCGAACCGTGTGATCACAAAGGCTTTTTTGTATGTGAGTAAATGGCAATGAAATTCACACTGAGTGTTTAGTTTATTAATTTAACCAGGGTAATGGATTTTGTTTTTCGATTTTCTCCTGAAATTTTGAATTATTCCACTAATTATTCTGCTAATTTGTGCTATCACGAAAAAACTACGGTTTACGCTGGCGAAACTTCCAAATTCGCGTACCGAACTCCATTTTCGAACATAGTATTCGCTGTTCATGTAACCCGTTTCGCCTTTTGTTGTAATTTGATTGGCTCTTTCGCGACTTCACGTGAACAGTCACGCGTATTTCGTTATCATGCAAATTTGCCCTCGGGTTGAACAGCAGGTACTTTTGGAGAAGACGCGTGTTTTTGTTTTGAACACAAAGGATAACTCGGCGCCTTTCAAAGTGTTTTACGACCTGAATTATCTTTGTAAAGACTTGCTAATTGTTTGAGAGACCTCTGGAAAATTACAAGAAACAATTGAGAACACAGGTGATAGCTTTGTTTTGTTTTTTGAGTCAGATAGTTGTAGTTTAGGTTGTAGGCGACCGCCATTGTTGCTTCGGCATGCTTGCGGCGCTTAGGCCTAATAAATGTAAACAAGCCCAAAGTTTTAATAAACAAATTATGATAAGGGGTTATCAGGAGAGCGAAGCGAGCCAAACTGTTGCAAGAGGAGTAGGCAGAGGCATGAGCGAAGCGAATGCAGCGCACGAAGTGCGCCCTATCAATCAATGTTTCTTTTTAATAGATAGACAGGCGAGCGCAGCGAGCTAACCCATTGTAAGTGGGGTTGAAAGAGGCTTGAGCGAAGCGAATGCAGCGCACGAAGTGCGCCAACCACAGAGGCGAGCGCAGCGAGCTAACCTATTGTACGTGGGGTTGAAAGGGGCATGAGCGTGAGCGAATGCAGCGCACGAAGTGCGCCAGCCACAGAGGCGAGCGCAGTGAGCTAACCTATTGTACGTGGGGTTGAAAGAGGCATGAGCGAAGCGAATGCAGCGCACAAAGTGCGCCAACCACAGAGGCGAGCGCAGCGAGCTAACCTATTGTACGTGGGGTTGAAAGAGGCATGAGCGAAGCGAATGCAGCGCACGAAGTGCGCCAACCACAGAGGCGAGCGCAGCAAGCTAACCTATTGTACGTGGGGTTGAGAGGGGCATGAGCGTGAGCGAATGCAGCGCACGAAGTGCGCCAGCCACAGAGGCGAGCGCAGCGAGCTAACCTATTTTATGTGGGGTTGAAAGGGGCATGAGCGCAAGCGAATGCAGCGCACGAAGTGCGCCAGCCACAGAGGCGAGCGCAGCGAGCTAACCTATTTTATGTGGGGTTGAAAGGGGCATGAGTGTAAGCGAATGCAGCGCACGAAGTGCGCCAACCACAGGCGAGCGCAGCGAGCTTACCCATTGTAGGTGGGGTTGAATGGGGCATAAGCATAAGCGAATGCAGCGCACGAAGTGCGCCTACCACAGGCGAGCGCAGCGAGCTAACCTATTGTACGTGGGGTTGAAAGAGGCATGAGCGTGAGCGAATGCAGCGCACGAAGTGCGCCAGCCACAGAGGCAAGCGCAGCGAGCTAACCTATTTTATGTGGGGTTGAAAGGGACATGAGCGGAAGCGAATGCAGCGCACGAAGTGCGCTAACCAGATTAAGCTTTTTTTACTTGACGGACTGGGGCGAACGAGCGAAGCGAGTGATGACCCCTAGTGTTAATATATTTTGCTTGTCACACATGAAGGCAATGAACAGTAAGGAATCCTTCAAGAATCATTTTAAATCCAAGCTAGCAATCGCAGGCACATGTAATGAAGGTATCAAGCATTTATTTTATTAGCAAGTAAACAATAAAGGTATAAAATAACTAATGTAAATTCTGGATTTCGTTGCAATCAGTGAAGTTAGCATGGCCTAACCGAGATTAAGCTGGTTTAACAACTTGATGAAATTTAATGGGGAATGAGTTAAAAATAAGATCTCTATTACCTGTAACATACATTGAAAATGTCCCCGGTAAATTTGGAAATAATTTACCAACTTTACGTTGTCCTGTTTGATGATCTTTTTGTGATGCAAAGCCAACCTGTTTCCAAATTCTTATTTTAAAAGTTAGCGGGGGCTATTGATGGAAAAGAGGCAAAAATTTTTTCAATGCAACATAACAACCTCGTTTCAATGGGGAATAAAGTGTTATTATTGGCAAAGAAGAACTGCAGAAATGCATCTCATTAACAACGGACATTGTTCAAGCTCAGTAAATTTGAACAGAGAGTACATTAATCCTACATTGTTTTGGTATATAATATACTTATTAGTATATTATCTACCAAAATTCATTGTTCAATATAAAATTCATTGTTCAAAATGCATTGTTTAATATAAAATTCACACGCGCGTGGCACAGAGCAACAATAGCGATGTCTCGATGCTTCGTGCGTTCTCACCATTAAGTTTGGTCATCGTAAAAGAAAAAGATTGGCGGTTACATTAGCTTAAAGCTCGAACACCAACTTCAAGGGGTAACCTTTGTTCGAGGGTTCCTTGTTCATGAAAACTGCAATTTAAATTTGGGATCTTACAAAATAAGGGGTCAGCTATATTGTTATAATAAATAAGGACATGAGAGGAGGGTAATCCAATGCTAATTTTTGTTAAAACAACTATGGTTAATGGAGAGATTGCAGTTTTCACAGAGAAAAGGAAAGCCATACTCCCATAGGCAATATCGGAGAGCATGGCAAAGCATATCTGTTCTGATACGGGTGCTACCGAGAACCCAGATCGTGTTGCTGCTGTTGGCGAACACCCCCGGACACTGGAGTGTTGTGAAAGTGTCCGCATCATTCTTGGCGAATCTTATTGACTGGAGTGGCGTGGCAAACCAGCAATGTTCAACGCTTTTTACGGCTTTGCTTTCTGAGTGTTATGCTGATAGCACAACAGGGAACATCACACTGTAGTGCAATGCCGATCCGCTAGAACCACAATCTGAGCCCCGTATTTTGTGTATGTGCATTTTGGTAGACTGACACCCTCTGTGGGCAACGCAATTTATGCTCAAAAGTTTGTGAAGACCTTTACAGGACTTCTTGGAAGACAATATTTTTTGTCTTCATGTGTGTTTCCTCTGGGAGGAATACTTTAAGCCCGTCATATGATGTTGCTCTTGACATGGCCACATATAACTGACCATGTGTGAACACGAGCTCAGGTAAATACAAACCAACATACCTGAGAGATTGTCCCTGTGCCTTGTTGATAGTAAGGCAGTATGCTAGTCTGACTGGAAATTGCCGTCGTTTGATGTTGAACGGCACTTCAGTGTCTTGTGTTGACATTGTTAT
This sequence comes from Sanderia malayensis, assembly GCA_013076295.1. Lineage (NCBI taxonomy): Eukaryota > Metazoa > Cnidaria > Scyphozoa > Semaeostomeae > Pelagiidae > Sanderia > Sanderia malayensis. The sequence goes on along the minus strand of RQOL01000374.1, from coordinate 2,383,732 downwards.
TCTGGGAATCATGACCTGCTGGCCTCTGTGTTCCTTGGTGATGATCTCTGCTGTGATCACGCTACGTCGGAGATGGCGTACAATGAGTCTTGTGCCATTGCAAAGACCTTTCTTTGGATTTAGATTCCTCAGAAGAATGATTGTTGCACCAACCTTAAATAAGGAATGTTCGAGATTACGATGCGTATCATGGAAGGACCATTATTAATATTTTAAATAAGTGTAGAATTAATGTATAATTAGTACATATAGAAAAATTGTACCTTGAGTCTAAGTCGATGTAATGGCATTCTCAGAGGATACGTGAGAGGATCGGCAATTGGACTGGTTGCGTAAATCTTCATGAGATCTCCGTGTCTTGTTTGCACTTGCAGTTCTCTGTCGTCGGGATTTGGTGCACCTCCATTCTGTACTGTGTATGAAGCTGCAATTTCTCTGGCAGTAGGATTATCGTATCTGCGATCTTGTTGTGGGCGACCTGTGACGATCATTTTGAATGTTGGAACAGGCTGATTGTTTGCAATAGCTTGCTGTCGCTGTTCCTCCAATATTTCACCCATGCTACGATAATGTTGTGCAAATCGATTGACTGCCATTAATTCATTCTGCAGAAGTGCAACGATTTCCAAAACGAATAGTAAGTTATATTGATAATGACTGGAATCATATTGTATCAATTACCTGTCATGTGATATGCCTTTCCATGAATTGTGATAACTGGTGGTCCAGCTCTAGCATGGCGTACAATATTTGCCTTCCATGATGCCATGGCCATTAATGAGTTGTATTGGCGGAAGTGCTTTAAGAAATATTTTGATTCGGCAGTATCACCAGTGTATAAATGCATAACATTTACTGGAGGTGGTTCAATTTGATCCAGAGCAATTAAACCTGCCATGCAGCATTTGTTGTATTATTTTTTTGTGTTTTGTTCTTTTTTGAAGTACTTTGCACCACAATGAATGCATGTTCTGTTCATTTTGTTCAAGTGGTGTGGTAAAGGGGAGAAGGGGATGAGGTTTTCAGCTTCATTGATCTCGGGGACAGGGTTGTCCACCTGCATTTGCTGATCTTCAACGGGTTCTGGTATCTGATTTTCATCGGGTACTGGAACTGCGTCGTGCATCTCGATGTCTACAGGTGGTCCTGCTGCTGGAAGCCCTTGGTTCTGAATGGGAAGCTCTAGTTCCATGTCCATCTCCATTGGCTGTATCTGTGGAAGGGGATACTGTGCTGGAAATGGCTGATATTCAGGGGCTTCTAGCTGACGGTTTTCGAGCTGCAATTGTTGAAGATCATTGAGTGCTGCAAGTGGGTTATCCGCATTTCCTGTCTGTTGAGGTTGAAGCTGTTGATTGATCTCTCTGCAATGCTGCATATTCTCCCACACTTGATTTCTGCATCTGTCACCGGTTATACTTCTCCTGGTCTTGTGCGGCATAATGCAAGTTATGATATGAAAAAGAAGTATAAAGTACAATTACGCAATACTATTGTAAATGTTATTGCTTGTAGACAATGGCCTCGATAGCAACAACAATGCCAATAATTATAGCCTTGTGTAAAGTTGCAACACAAAGAAGTCAATATTATATATTTAAAGGGTATGGTAGTGTTCTGTATAATTTCGTAAATAAATCATTATGATAAGAGTAATGCCATGTAATATAATGTAAATTTTATGAAAACCCATACGTTAAACTGTGCTCGCTTCTGTAATGTAAACAGTTACTAAAATGGAAGAGAGTAAATTGGAATCAAAATTATTGTTGACATGAATAAACGAATCATAAAAAGAGACTCCTAAAACCTGTACGCAATGAAAATTAACTTGTTGAATCCAGTGCAGTTGTCAAGAATTCAACAAATTTGGTTACAGAGTAAATTTGTTAAAAACGGCGCCATAAATGTTTGTTCATATATTCCAGATGCATAAAACAAAAGTGATGTTTTTATCCGTGGTAAAGAGTAGCTCACTGAACATAGGTTATATTTACAAACCATTTGAGAACGAAAATATAATTTCGTAATTGAAAAAAGTTTGTGAAAGAGAGGTGTCCGTTATTTAAAAATCGATCAAACCGGGCCTCTTTTTAAAAGGTAAACAAAAATTGAAGATTTAAATTGAAGAGCTGAATAGAATTGTCAGAAGGAAAAACTGCAATGAATTAATTCATTTCTTACTGAGCCTTGTGTCTTTCAAAACTATGGTAAAGAACGAAAGAGAAATTAGAATAGTTATAAACTTGAAATATTCAATAAAAATGTGAGGCCTGAATAACACGTAACATGTTCTTGCCATTAAAAGCATAGGAAGAAAAGCAAAAATTATTGACATTATTAAGCGAAATAGCGATAAAGAAGCTTGTTAGGTTATAATGATAGATTGTTAGAACAAACAACGTTCATAATACTTACTCAGCGATGAATAGTTGCATGTATTGTTAAATATATCCTATGGATAATTTGGACAACTAAAATTAAATTAGGCAAAAGCTAATTGTGCAAATAATTAGAGGCGGGATTTCTTATTGTACTATACAGCTTCCATGATTGTACCATGATACAGCGGATGTGGTAGAATATTAGTATGATAACAAAGAAAAATCGTCATGTGGAGCCGACAATGTTATGCTTTGCACATAAAACACACTTACTGTAGTTGAAATTTGTTGAATCTGTAAAGGAAAAACGTGTTTCCAAAATTTCTAATGTTTCTTAAATATTTCCTTGTAGTTCTAAAAGTTTCTTAAATTTTAGGGCATCTAGATTTAGGTTTCTTATAAACCGGTTTCTTGAAGCGAAGCGAGTGATGACTCCTAGTAATATTAAATGCTATGATATAATATATTATTATGATATAATGTAAAACACTAATTCTAATTCATGTTATGATTTATTTTGATACACTAAATAGGGCACTGGGCTCGAAAACAGTTTCGGTTCTCTCAGCATCCTAAACAACTATTTCTTCAAAATTATGCTGTAAATCTATATACTTCTTTAATTATCTTTTAATTCACTAAATTTTAAACCATAATTAATTGTTGCTAAATTATATTAATCTGAATTTAAGCTAAAGGATTCTCGATCAAACAAGAATAGAGTATTACTCACACAGGCCTTCCACAGCCAATTTGTGCTGTCAAACCGTTTCCTCGCTATCTAGACCAACGCTCCCCATCTAATTGACCAATTAGAAAACTATCCAACCAGTCCAATGGAACACTAAGCCCTAAAGAAATCCGAAATCCTTCCAGTGGAACAAAAACACAACCTTGGCCTAAGAACTCGGAGTGAAAATTCTGCGCACTTGCGCTGCTCATCATATGACACATTTGCACCACATTCTGCGCATGCTCCAATGATGCAAGTTTTGATTGGCTCAGACTTACTCGATTTTTCATTGTTTAGAACAATATCGGCCAAGATTCATATCCCCAACAAGGGATGCAAGTCGGCCTTAGTTACCCGAGGTTAAAGTTACTCCTGGCCCGGCTTATCGTGATTTTACTGTTTTTATGAATATTATTTCTTTTGGAGTTTATTTCATTTGTCTTTATCAAGTAAGAGCACACCCTACCAAATAGTCACAATACACAACTACTCAGATCATGTCATTGTAACACCATTTATGTTTGGCATAAACAGAGTTTTTATTTTTTGATAGGTTCTTGAGAAGAGTCATGGGTAGGATAGATCTATTTTGTCTCAAAGATGAAATGCATCAGATGTTGGTTAATATATAAAATTTATTAACTTGAATTAATTATGCACAGATGTTTTTCGTCGCGTGATCTGCTTTGACACTCATCAACAAGGAAAGTTGATATATTCCTTCCCTTTGGTATGATAATGACTTGGGAAAGGCAGGCAATCTTAATCTGGCATATCAAGTTTTACAAAGTCATCATCAGTATCATCATCATCATAATTGCCGTTCCCCCTTTTGGAAAGAGCCACTGCCAGCATGCTTGACATTCCATTGTGGCGTGCTCGACACGAAAAGGACACAGATTGAGAACGAGGTGGTGACTTTGAATGGAAGTAAGAGAGTGACTTGAATGATGTATTATTTGACGCAGACATTGTTTAGTTTTTAGTTAGAAATATATACATTTTAGAAACCATTGCAGATTAGAAGGTTAACTATTTGTAACTCTTGATAAAACTTGCAGCTTCCAGTTCTTGTTATACTTCTCTTGTTCATGTTGCAGATATAGTTTGTGTTCAGAATAAAACGTGCCTGGATTTCGTGTGTCTGCTTTTATCAAGAAGTTGTTCTGAGTAGTTGGGTATTGTGAATATTTTGGTGGAATGTGTTCTTACTTGATAAAGATAAATGAAGTAAACTCAAAAAGAAATAATATTCATAAAAACAGCAAAATCATGATAAGTCGGGCCAGGAGTAACTCTAACCTCAGGTAACTAAGGCCCATTTGCATCCCATAGAAAACTTTGTGTGTGAGAAAGTGTTTTCTAGCGGTCAAAAATTTAATATACGTGCGCAGTGCAGGGTGCAGGGTGCAATAACAAAAATAATAATGATCACGATTATAATAATGATTAGCATGATGACATTGATAAGGTTTCCATGTTTCGTTACTTTAGCTGTGGTTATGTTGTGATATATTCACATTTTCTTGCTATATTTGATGGATGATAACAAACACAGACTTTACAATAGCAGAATAGTCTTTCTGCATTGATATGAAATGCTTTAAAATTGTTCTCTCTTACTACCAGTGGTTTCAGATTGTGCAACGCTTCTGAAAAGGATGGAATTTTGATTACGGTGCAAATATCAATGTTGTGGCTCCACAGGAATTCGATTACTGCCACCACAGTTTCCTTGCTTACAATATGAAAACAGTAATTTGCAACGACAGCGTGCTTTTTTTGACGAAATCGCTTACTTGAAAGGCATTTATTTCTGCTCCTATGCTCACCAAACTGCGTTTCATACTTCAAAAAAGTGCCTTTGACTTCGCTACAATAATTACAGTGAAAATAATGCAAATTTGGCAGTCTTAAAAACTTGGGTCGCATTACCGTAGGTCGTATAGTCGTGGGTCAGGAGAGTCCCCGAGACGTGGGGTCCAGCAATTAGAACTACCCTGGAAGTCGCTGGTTCCTATTACATTTTCAGCGAGCATGTCTGCCACCAGAGGCGTGGCTTGAATGACAAGAGACTTTCCGTGGCCTGTTGGTGCACTATAATAAATATTCTTCTTTCCTTTAAAATGGGAATGTAGTGCCTTTTCTTGGTCTGGTTAAATCATATCAACATCATCAAAATGCCTATAAAGCAGGGTGAAAGCATCTTTGAATTTCCCTTCAGTCCAAGTGCAACTCACTTCACTGTCGTCTAGATCGGCTGCCATTTTGACTACACGAGAAACACGTAAAAATTAACACAAAAAGCGTGTCACGATGGAAACAAGCGTCAACCAATTACAGGTGTTCCACAGTTTTCCATGGATTGTGAAGTCAACAGAACAAGATATTTCTTGCTGTTTTGCAGACTCAACACGAGGATGGACTTGGAATTCAATTCAATTTTTACTTTAGTGTGAGACTTTAGTGTTGAGTCTGCATGCAGAGCACTGATGGGTTGCTGGATTGCTTGAGGTCATCCAAGGTCATATCATTATTGAAGTGTAACATGAGAACTTCTTTACCATCGTTAATGAGCGCCTTCACAAACCATTTAGTAGAACATTTTTTCATTTTTAAGTCAAGTTGCAATGGGGGCAGTTAAAAGGTTGTGGGGGTGATGAATGATGAACGGGAATGGCTTTATGACACTTATAGCATCAGAATTGCAAAGACACTTTATCTATTCCCATGATTTCACCAATCGTTTCTGTAGTTATCAGCTCTTTCAGAATTTTTTGTGGGGTAAAAAGATTATCTTCTGGAAAGGGATCTGCAGTAGTGATCGAGTAACTGCTTCTTGGAGGATTTACATAGAGCTCACAAGAATGCTTATTTTTTTGAAACGCAAGTTTTTAGACAAGTACGTCTCACCTTCGTTTAAGGCTTCAATATTGGTCTCCCAAAGGGTGATTTTGATAGATTCATGCTGATCCATCGGCAGAGCATCAGCTTTCATTGGCTTACTATTTGCAATAGAAACACTGCTTGGTTTTTAGATGTTTACAACTTTTGCCTTCAAGGAAATAAGCTCTTCAGGGAGAGAGAAGGGAGGATAGTCTACGTTGCAGACCATTGTGAAGGAGGAAAATTTGAAATGAAAGGAAATAACGGTCTGCGCAACGCACTGGATAATGGTGTTCTGTGATAACTTTTTAATAATTATGCGCATTTTGTTAAAATATGCAGGTATATTTGTTCAAGATGGTGGACGCATTCTTTTGCAGACGGTGAATAATGTCGAACTCGAAGCCATTTTTGAAATGCATTTGCTGTGAAACCTGTCTGGAACAACTGTATGATAAAAACAGAGTGGAAAGCAGAGGCCAATTTAATGTTTTACAGGAGATAGGTGCGTTACCGTTTGTAGTTTTGAGGCGCTCAGAATACATCTGCAAACGATGTTTGGGTTTGTCGAAGAGAAGAAAGGGCCTACGCGAAAATTTAAGCAAGCTGGACAAAGACAGTGAAAATCTGTATGGCAGGACTTTTACTGCACCAGGATCAGCGAATCAAGTACCAAGGAAAAAGCTGAGTTATAATGTCAATGTGAATAAGGATAGTCAGTTCGACACTAACAACACAACTGTTGTTGACACTGCTAGTCCATTTTCTTCACTAGCAAGTAAGCCTATGCCTAGGCCTATTATGATGATGCATAATGTGAACAGGCCTGATGTAAATTTATCATCTCGGAGTGTCCCACAAAATCCTAAAAGTCAAGAGAGAAGATCCTCACCATCAAAATTACTAATCAAGAGTCCATTCCTTTTTCCAAAGTCATCTTCTTCAGAAATAAAACCAATGACGTCATGAACACCGTGTTCCAGAAGTAGTACTCACTAGGGGTCATCACTCGCTTCGCTCGTTCGCCCCAGCCTGTCAAGTAAAAAAACTTAATCCGGTTGGCGCACTTCATGTGCTGCATTCGCTTACGCTCATGCCCCTTTCAACCCCACTTACAATGGATTAGCTCACTGCGCTCGCATGCCTATCTATTATCGAGAAACATTGACTGGTAGGGCGCACTTCGTGCGCTGCATTCGTTTCGCTCATGCCTCTTTCAACCCCACGTACAATGGGTTAGCTCGCTGCGCTCGCATGTCTGTCTATTATCAAGAAACATTGACTGATAGGGCGCACTTCGTGCGCTGCATTCGCTTCGCTCAGGTCTCTTTCAACCCCACGTACAATGGGTTAGCTCGCTCCGCTCGCCTGTCTATATATTATCAAGAAACATTGACTTATAGGGCGCACTTCGTGTGCTGCATTCGCTTTGCTCATGCCTCTTTCAACCCCACGTACAATGGGTTAGCTCGCTACCCTCGCCTGGCTATCTATTATCAAGAAACATTGAATGATAGGGTGCGCTACATTCGCTTCGCTCATGCCTCTTTCAACCCCACGTACAATGGGTTAGCTCGCTGCGCTCGCATGGCTATCTATTATCAAGAAACATTGACTGATAGGGCGCACTTTGTGCGCTTCATTCGGTTCGCTCATGCCTCTTTCAACCCCACATACAATGGGTTAGCTTGCTGCGCTCGCATGTCTATCTATTATCAAGAAACCTTGACTGATAGGGCGCACTTTGTGCACTGCATTCGCTTCGCTCAGGTCTCTGCCCACTCCTCTTGCAACAGTTTGGCTTGCTTTGCTCGCCTGATAACCCCTTATCATAATTTGTTTGTTAAAACTTTCGGCTTGTTTACATTAGGCCTAAGCGTCACAAGCATGCCGAAGCAACAATGGCAGTCGCCTACTACCTAAACTACAACTATCTTACTCGGAAAACAAAAAAAAGCTATCACCTGTGTTCTCAATTGTCTCCTGTAAGTTTCCAGAGGTCTCTCAAACAATTAGCAAGTCTTTACAAACATAATTCAGGTCGTCAAACACTTTGAAAGGCCCCCAGTTGTCCTTTGTTTGAAAACAAAGACACGCGTCTTCTCCAAAAGTACCTGCTGTTCAACCCAAGGGCAGATTTGCATGATAACGAAAAAAGCGTGACTGTTCACATGAAGTCGCGAAAGAGCCAATCAAATTACAGCAAAAGGCGAAACAGGTCACATGAACAGCGAATACTGTGCTCGAAAATGGAGTTCGCGACAAGAATTTGGAAGTTTCGCCAGCGTAAACCGTCGTTTTTTCGTCATAGCACAATTAGTAGAATAAATAATGGAATAAATCAATAATTCTTTTAAAATAGGGTTCCAAAAATAGATAACTTCTGCCTACTACAGAAACGGAGCCTTTCCATGCAAGTCTCAACCTTTTGCGACCGCATTGAAAAAGTCTTATTGATCACCAAATCGCTGTTTCGTCCCATTGTTTTTGCCCGTTCGACCTATTGTTTCGGCTCGAATCTATTGTTTTAAGCAAAGTTTGGCCACCATCACGTGACATCGCAGAATATATTTATTAGATAGTGATTTAGAGGATATGAGAGTTAAAATTTCACAGGAAACCATTAAAAGAATCACTACAGTGAGCCCAGTTCAACCTCGGGAATCATCAGTCTATGTAGAAGTGGTATGGCCAAGCAAGTCAAAAAGGCGTGAAATTCCTCAAGAACTATCATCCATTGGTAAAATGCTTTGTCGTGGTACGTATGAGCAAATAGGGAATGCAGCTTGGAGATGTCAACAACTGCGACCACATTTAATTCAACAGGTGCTAAAGCAGATCATAAAAGAATGTGATGGTTTGTGCTCTTCTCGCCACCCCTCATATTTGAGAAAAACCAAAAAGGAAGATAGTTTTTCCTTCAATGCATTTGACAAAGAAATTGAAATTCCTTGTAATTCTTCAAGCGCCTGGCTGGGCTGGGGCTTGAGGAATTACGGTGTTCTTAAAAATGTACTAGGCTAAACTTTAGTGCTTACCAGTGAACAATGCAGTGTGCTTCGTCTACTGCAACTGCAATGCAGTTTTCTCTAAAATTGTTCGAAGCAAGCATACTTCGCCACCTACTGCCTGTCAATATACTCTCCGGGGAAGCATAAATAAGGGAATATATTCCACAACCATCTTTGATGTCTGATATGACCTTTAGCTGATCTTCACGAAGGCAAGAGACATCAAAAAAGGTACATATGTGGGCTACACACTCGTCAAACATTGACATATAATTCCCGAAATCTACTCGCAAGTTGCTGTTGGATGCCATCTTGGAAACTCACATGAATAATTTTTGCATACATTAACTGCTTTTCCATTTTCCACAATTTCAGTTAATTTATGCAAAACATGATTATCCAGTGCGTTGCACAGATGGTTATTTCCTTTCATCTCAAAATTTTCCTCCTTCACAACGGTCTGCAACACAGACTAAAGGGAGGACAGATATGCTCCGTCTGGTAGGTAGAAGGTGGTGATTTTCAAAAGGCAAGTCTTTTAAGTCTTGAACAATAACTCTCTCGTTCATCAGAATATCACTGCAATCTGGGTTTTTGCAATTAACAAGTTTCCGGACCTTGACTGGCAGGCCTCTGATGAAAGCATCTGCAAGTCGCTTGCGTTTAGTCGGGGGAAAGCAAACACTACCAATTACTTCATTCTTTGTCCATGTTGTTTTGGAAAATAAAAAAAAAGAGCAAAAAATTTGAGAAATGGGAGTTATATCTTTGGAAAGAGCAATATGAGCTATAATTTGATTTAGTTAATAACTTCATCATGGCCCTTCTTGTAAGCCAAGCAGCACTTGTCGTAGTTAACATAAGTACTTTTGTGGGCATAATAAATGAGTGGTCAAAATAAACTTGGGGTGGCAAAAAATGCAAAAACCAACTAGCAGGGGGGGTCGAAATGATCCAGGGGATCTGAATCTCCTTGAATAACAAACAGGAAGGCCAGCATTCACGGTACTAACCAGTCATATTTTTCGATGTACTAAGCAGATTTCCATGTCATGGGTTCACAACTTCATACAAAACCCTTAACTTTTATTACAAAGCAGTGCAAAACAATAAGTTCAACATTTGGGGGGTGGGAGGAGAATATAATTTTATAAGAATATAATATAATAGAATACAATTTAATTGTTTTATTCATAAATAAATAAATAAATTCATGGGGAATTTAACGACAGTTATGACAATTTATCAACAAATCATTTGTAGCTCTCCATCCCACTATGCAAAAGTTTTAAAAAACCTCCCACAAATTCAGTTATATATTTACTCTAATTTCAAATGTCGCATAGATTTAAGATCTTTAGAAAAACATGACCTTGTTAGAAACTGTAATGTTCATGTACTAGAAAAAGAAATTTATAAACATTCAAAGAAGCTTCATTTGCAATATAGATCAAAGAATATAAGGCAACATGTCAATTCTGCAGAAGAACTTTGCGCAATGCTGCATTATTGGAGTACAGTTTGGAAGCAGCCAAACCAAATATTAATTTTAAAACTATTATGTAATAAAAATTGATTAATTGTAATTGTATGTACATAGATTTCTTAATCTATTTGTCGAAATGTGTTTGGCATGTTAAGAGCAATTCTGTCTAGTCTTTCCTCCTCATTTATCCTGAATGGCAACGATGGAGATTTTTTACTGTTCTGCAATCTTCCCAAAGGCATTGGCTCAATGACACAGGTTGAAAGCGATCTGACCCTACTTAAGGCAACATATGTTATTCCTAAAGTTCGTTCAGATGCTCCTATATCAATCCACGCTTTGGGGAGAGTGAGTCTTTGACTTTTACGTATCGTGATTGGCCAAGCTAACTTAAGATAGCCTGTGAACAGAAGCTCTATTAAAAATTAAAGTAAATAAAAATTAAAAATTGAAGAAAAAAAAAGAAAAGAAAAAAAATGAAAAGAAAGAGAGCCTGTGGAAATGTAACGGAGAAGTATTTTCCATATGCTGTATTCTGGCACATTAACTTTGAATGGATAATACCAAATTAAAAAAAACACACTTAATTACGCAAAATCCCCAAGATCAACAATGGCGCAAGGCAGCACGTAGTAGCTTTGCAAATCTTGTTTCTTGTGCTCTCGTTCATTAACAGGTGTTCCTGCACCCAGAATAACTTCCTTCACAAGGCCAGGTAACCATAGCTGCTGTTACCTAACAGGTTTTCTGACAACTGCAGCGATGGTTGAATATGAGCAAGGTGATTTTGAGTTAGACGATGCTTTCCAAGGTTTAGGCCTCTTAGATGGGTTTAGGTTTCTTTTATTGTTGTTGTTGCTGCTAAATTATAATTTATGTCACCGTTGTTACTGCACATCAGCATAATTAATAAAAAGGCGGTAGAACAAAATACATTACATGTCCACAGGCTCTCTTTCCCTTTCCCCACTTTTTTCTTATACAATACAATACAATTCGCTAATGGACGCAGGCCGAGGGCCTATATATCCTTTTAAAAATAGTTTCAGTTGATCTTCTATTTATAGTTCCATCGAAGCGGTTGATCAGAAGTAAATCGATCAACCTTATTCTTGAAATCGTCCAGTGACCTTGCCCAAACTACTTCTCTGGGTAGCTCGTTCCAGACTTTTGCGACTCTGATTGTGAAGAAGTTATGGCGGAGCATGTGCTTGCACGTGCACATCTGACTTCTAGCTTGCGCCCATTTCCTTGAGCACTTGTTTCCCCTAGCAGGTGAAGGTCTGGTGATGTTTCCGGGTCACTCAAGCTGCTAACTATCTTGTAGGTTTCAATGAGGTCTCCTTGCAATCTCCTGAAAGCGAATGTGAACAGACCAAGGGTCCGTAGACGTTGTTCATATGATCGACCTTTGAGACCTTGGATCAACTTGATTGCTCTTCTCTGTACTCTCTCTATTGTCTTAATGTCCTTGATCTTATAAGGGTGCCATACAACATTAGCATATTCGATATGAGGGTGCACTTGAGCACGATATAAATGTAGGAACATGTCTTTGTCCAGAAATTTGAATGTCCTTCTAATTATTCCCATATTTCGGTTTGCAACATTCCCGTTTTTATTTTTTATTACTAAGAGAGCTTCTGCTCACAGGCTAAGCTTGAGAGGCAACTGTTGCCTTTCTTATAGTTCATGGTGAACTATATATGAAACTGTTAAAGGACAAATGGGATCACACTTTGGAATATCAACCAGAGATGGGCCAGCAAAATCTTCAAACTTGACAATGACACCAACTGGTAGCAATGGTGGTGGCTTCTTATCAGCATACAGAGTCTACAATGATCCGGACACTATCGCAACATCAACAACAACTCAATCTGGGTCATGTGTAGGACGCATATCAAAAGAGATTTGCTTTGCCATGCTCTCCGATATTGCCTATGGCAGTATGGCTTCCTTTTCTCTGTGAAAACTGCAATCTGTCCATTGACAATAGTTTTTTTAGACAAGAAATTGCATATAACATTAAGATTATCACTCTCTCTCATCCCAATAACTAGTGATAATTAATGTAGTCGTAAATTTAATGTAAATTTAACTCTTGAAAATGTAGTATTACATATTCCAAATTAAATTGCAGTTTTCATGAACACCAAGGAAACCTCGAACAAAGGTTACCCCTTGAAGTTCGAGCTTTAAACTAATGTAATCGGCCATCTTCTTTTTGTAGTATGGCCAAACGTGATGGTGAAAACGCAAGATGAACAAGACAAATAAACAGACGTATAATTGATGTGTGACACACAAGTGTGAACTCCTATTGAACAATACTATCAACATCACTGAACACTCCACATAATGAATGAAGACATCAATACAGTCTACAGACGGGACCCAATTATCTCCCATTCAGCTGCACTATCCATTTATAACTGTCAAGAATCATAATTAAGTGAATACTATTTTGTACTAATGTATCGTATACAAAATAATTGCAGGATTAATCTACTCTCTGTTTATCTTTAATAAGCTTCGTCAATGTTCATTTTAATGAGATACATTTCTGCAGTTTATCTTGAACAATAATAGCAGTTTATCTCATATGGAAACAAGGCCATTGTATTTACATTGAAAAAGACTTTGGCCTCATTTCCATCAATGGCACCACCCACTTCTAAAATGCCTTATTATGAAATATGAAATTGGTTCATGAAACAGCTTAACTTTGACACAGCAACAAATTGTGAAGAGGACAACTTAAATTTCGAAGACTATTGCCAGATTTACAGAGAACATTTTCAATGTGTCTTACTGGTCTGTCTTATTTGCAATTCAATCACCAGCTAAATTCTGGTTAGGCCATGCAAAACGTCATGCAAACTTCACTGATTGCCCCGACATGACAGTTACTTCGTTATAACTTCAATGATTGACAACTTTACAGTTTCCCTGATTCCAAAATAAATTTCCGGTGCCCTGACTCTAAGTGCCTATGAGTATAAGCTTGGACTCAAAACAATTCTTCAATTAATCATTTTGATGCAAGATGGCGGGAAGACGCATATTTTTTTGCTCTAACCTTACTGCTGAAATTGTTAGCTTCATGTCAAGTAACAAATACTAAAAAATGATACCTATCAAACGAGAAAGACTAAAAAATTTTTATACTTTAACGTGAAGTCATCATTGTGCAATATTGAACCAAATGGAAATTGATTCTTGTGGTGTTATAGCTACGACAATTTCGTTCGACGCCATTTAGGCCTAAACAGAAGGATTACTTTTCTGTCAACCCAGAAGGTCAGAGGTATGTCAACACTGCTAAAGACACTCTTATTGATTTCTGGAAATGTATCACCTAACCCAGGACCCGGAAAGATACCATGTTCGGTTTGTAGAAAACCAGTTGCGTCAAACCACACAGCTATACTGTGTGACAAATGTTCTCAGTGGTGCCATATTGGTCCTAAGTGTGGGAAGGTAAAGGTGAAGGATTACATGGAGTACTCAAAAGAGGTGAATTTTGAATGGACTTGTCCTACTTGCGAGAACCAAACAGATCCATCAACTGTTGAACAAGAAATGAAAGTGAATAAATCAAGCGAATCAGCGGACGGAGGAGATATTTATAGCGAATTAAAAAGAAATCTGAATGTCAAAGGCCTTAAGGTGGCTCACATAAATGTGATTGGACTACTGTGTAAGCTCCATGAAATAAAGTTTTTTGCTTCAAGAAACAAAATTAGACGTTCTTGGCATCACCGAGACACATTTGCGCAAGGACATCAGCGATGATCAGATTGAAATCGAAGGTTATAATCTAGCTAGAAAGGACAGACAAAATAGTGAAAACAACTGGGGAGGCTGCTTAATTTACTTTGCTGAAGATCTTGATGCGTTTGCGAGAGAGGACCTAAATAATCAGTTTTTTGTTGAAGCGGTTTGGATTGAAGTTATAATTGCATCCCAAAGATGATTAATTGGCACAATTTATAGACAACCGAGTGACTTACCTTTTTTGATAAATTCCAAAATGATTTAGATAAAGTATGGGCGAAATTGGACTTCAATTCAGATTTAAATTTTGAAAACTATAGCGATGAAACATATTTTGGTAAAAAGTTATTGAGAGTTCTAAATGCATTTAATATGACTAACATCATTCAACAACCAACAAGAATTGCCGAAACAACAAGAACTATAATATATCTAATAATAACAACCGACAAATCAAAAGTGAAACATTCAGGAAATTTTAACTCTGGTATCTTGGATCATCACATTGTTTATGCAGTACTTAACATCTTTAGAAAGCCAACAAGACCTAAGATAATTGAAGTAAAAAATTACAAAAAGCTAAATCTAGAGGAACTGAAAGCTGAATTTGGGAGAGCACCGTGGGATAGTTGGGAGATTTTCGACAATACAGATGACATTACGTGGGCATGGGAAGAGTTGTATAAAAAGATACTGAAAGACCACCTACCAGTAAGAAAAGTAAAAATTCGATCAAATAGCCTTCCATGGATGAATTCAACTTTAAGGAAAGAGATGAACTTAAGATATAAACTCTTAAAGCATGCACAAAAACATCCAAAAGACAATAGGAGCTGGGTAGAATATAGAAAGCAAAGAAATCGTGTGACACAGGTTACTAGAAAAACAGAAGCTGAATATTGGAAAGACAAGTTTACCAAGTCAAGTAGCTCAAAGGAATTTTGGAGGACAGCTAAAGAAATGCAAGGAGTAAAAAAGACACAAAAAATTGGGCCCATAAAGGGAGATAATAATGAAATTATTACAGAGGACAATCTGGTAGCAGAGAGCCTAAACAGTCACTTTGCGAAGGTCAGGGAGAAACTGGCTGGAGAGATCAGAGACCTGAGTGAATTTACTGCAAAACATCATACACACAAAGTTACTCCAGTAATATCTAACATCAGTATCACAGAGGAAAAAGTAAAAAGTGCTATACGTAAAAGGACGAGACCGGGTAAAGGAAGTGGCCACGATAATATTTCTTCGAAAGATTTACATCCTATAAGTGATAGTGCATCAAAAGGGTTAAACATCGTGATGAGAAACAGTGTTGAGGAGGCACCATGGCAAATCCAACACAATGGCAAATTAGTAAAGTAAGAGCAATACCGAAAAAAAGAAACATGTTAGACAGAGGAAGCTACAGACCTGTCTCCCTGCTAAGTATACCTAGCAAGATTTATGAGAGTATTATTTGTGATGATCTTGGCTTGCATCTCAAAGAAAATAACATCTCCAATCCACATCAGTGGGGCTTTACAAAAGCCAAGTCAACAGAGTTATTGATGTTACATCTCACTGAAAAATGGAAAGCTGCGTTAGATGAAGGAAAATACATTGGGGTACTATTTATTGACTTTAAGAAAGCCTTCGACTCCATAAGCCATGAAACTATAGCGCTAAAATTACAAGCTTGTGGAGTCAGTAGTCACTTGCACAAGCTAATTATGAGCTACCTTGGAAATAGAGAACAATACGTAGAGATAAACCGAAAACGGTCAGAACGGCACGAAGTCAAATATGGGGTTCCCCAGGGGTCGCTCCTGGGTCCACGTCTCTTTAACATACAGGTTTTTGATCTACCTGAAGTACCTAGTGAAGGAGAGTTGGAAATGTTTGCGAACAACACTGAACACTATGTAATTGGTAATTCTGCAGATGAAATATCAGTTAGCATTGAAGAAGTATTGCAAGGAATTAACGAGTGGTGCAAACAAAACTGCCTTACAATACATCCAGACAAAACAGAAGTAATGATGATTTCAAGAAAAAAAATAGTTGGTCCTTTAAGACCGATAAAATTGCAGAACCACATTGTGAAATATGTAGCTGAATCAAAATGTTTAGGTATGACAGTTGACAACAGGCTTAGCTGGAAAAACCACATAAAAAAGGCATCTGTAAATTTAGGAAAGAAAGTTAAACAACTAAGGAGAATGAAATCCTTGCCAGCAAAAGTACTAGAAACAATCTACTTTCGCGGAATACTCCCTAGTATAACATATGGAATTGGAGTATGGGGTTCATGTTCACCCCAACAATTGGAAGATCTCGAAAGAGTTCACAGAAAAGCGGGGTGTATCATTCACAAAATACCTAAAGGGGTTCCACAAGATCAAATCTTAGAGCAAGCTAAATGGAAATCAATAAGCTTCATGTACAAAAAGAGAATTGCTTGTCTAGCGCATCAAGCTTATAGCAGGAAACATCCTGATGTCATAAACAATTTAGTAGCGAGGCACTTACAAATAAGAACTTGAGAGACAATATAAAACTTGAAATACCAAGGAGCAAGACAAATGCAGGGAGCAAAAGTTTCAGACACAGAGCTCCATTAATCTGGAACTCACTTCCGGAAATAGCGAAAGCATTCAAGACGTATGAGTCATTCAAAAAGAACTTGCATAATTTTAACAAAATAATAGACAGAATATCTTTTAATGAAACATCAACTGTCTCTTTTAAAGACACAGACACATTTATTTATAATTAGTTATTTTATTATATTTATTTTGTATTTCATCTATTTATTTTGTATTTAACAGCAGGTCAACATCAGCTAAATTGCTGCCGGCTTTTTAACCTGCTTATCAAATAAAATAATAATAATAATGATAAAAGTATTTGCTTGTTTATGAATTCTTTACTGTTCATTGCTTCTATGTGTTACAAGCAAAATACATTGACATCCTCTTGAAACTGCAGTTTTTTCCCAATATTAATGATTAATTAATCATACCCAAAAGTCATCTTCAAAAGCCTTTCCTGTTCAGTTTTATTGTTACATGTCAAGCAAACTACTGTAACGATGTTTTCAGTAATAATTATATGAAGCGCTAAGAAATCTAACCTGCATGTTAGAAACACTGTTGGGTTATCTAATTAATAACTAAGGCATTACATGAACACTTAAAAATTGACATTTACCAACCTTTTAATGCACAAGTCCAGAACGCCAATGAAAATATATCACAACAACATGAAAGTTTTGCTTCCGTCAACTGGATAACAATCTCTATCTATTGTCTTTCTATTAGTACATTAGCAAAACATAAAGATTATTTTCACAGATTTTGCATTTCAAACATGTTTTTTCAATGATCCCGAAAGGGAATCAAACAATGTGGCTTTGCAAACTATCATGGTGTTCTATTGTCCTGTATTATTTGGCACTTTGCATTGGTCATTTAATTTTGTTTTGAATTACTTCTTTTTTTCCGTTTGATACTTAGTGAAACAAATACTGAAGTCCTGAACCAAAGCTGTCAATGTCACTAATGTTTGCTATTCACACCATGCAATTGTCAAATGACTCAAACAAACATTTACTACAATATATATGAATAGCCGGGGGCGCTCGCGTACGCTCGCTTCCCGGAGCCCATTAAGGTAAAAAAGTTTAATGTGGCTGGCGCACTTCGTGCGCTGCATTCGCCAACCCTCATGCCCCTTTAAACCCCATTTACGATGGGTTAGCTCGCTACGCTCGCCTGTGGTTGGCACACTTCGTGCGCTGCATTCGCTACCGCTCGTGCCCCTTTCAACCCAACTTACAATGGGCTAGCTCGCTACGCTCGCCTTTTTAGCTGTTATCAAGAAACATTGAGTGATAGGGCGCAATGCGTGCGCCGCATTCGCTCCTGCTCATGCCTCTGCGTACTCCTCTTACAATTTTTTGGCTCGCTACGTTCGCGTCATAATCGCGTATCATAATTTGTTTTTAAAACTTTGATTTTATTTACATTAGGCCTAAGCATCACAGTATGCCGAAGCAACAATGGCGGTCGTACAAAAACTAAAACTATCTCACTCAAAAAACAAAACAAAACTATCACCTGTGTTGTTAATTGTCTCCTGTAATTTTTCAGAGGTCTCTCAAACAATTAGCAAGGCTTTACGAAGATAATTCAGGTCGTAAAACACTTCGAAAGCCGCCCAGTTATCCTTTGTGTTGAAAACAAAACACGCGTTTTCTCCAAAAGTACCTGCTGTTCAACCCGAGGGCCAATTTGCATGCTGACGAAAAACGTGTGACTTTTCACGTGAAGTCACGAAAGAGCCAATCAAATTGCAGGAAAAGGCGAAACGGGTCACGTGAAGAGCGAATACTCTTTTCGAAAATGGAGTTGGGGACGTGAATTTGGAAGTTTCGCCAGCGTAAACGGTCGTTTTTTCGTGATAGCACAATTAGTGAGGTAATTAATGGAATAACTGAAAAATTCTTTTAAAATAGGCTTCCAAAATAGATAAGTTTTGCCTACTCCAGAAACGGAGACTTTCCATGCAAGTGCCAACCTTGTGCGCCCCCATTCAAAAAAGCCTTATTGATCACCGATTCGCCCCATTGTTTTGGGACGCTCGACCTATTGTTTCGGGTCAAATCTATTGTTTTAGGCAGAGTTTCGCCGCCGTCACGTGACCACTTAGAATAGTAAATTCGAAAGTCAATGGTAAGTTAACAAACTTAACAAACTCATGGGAAGAGAATTATGTCTATGTAAGTTTCAATCACATTTTAATTTCATTACCCTTTTGTCATAGGCTATTGCCTATTGCAAAATTGCTTAAAGTGCCTCTACACCTTATTTTTTTATTGGCTAAAACTATAGATTCGAATGCGTTGATTCTGAATCCGTTTATAGTTTTTTGATATGACAAGTAGTTTTTGAGATACGAGGCAACGCGTGCCACTTTTTCGTGGCTAACTTTTAGGACTGGGTCGAGCCAACTATGACATCATAGTTGAGCCTAGTTGTGCCCCTTTCATTTTCCCGTACTGAAGCACCAAATCTGACATCGATTTTCTCTCACACGATGGGCTCGATATTTGTTTTTTGACTTTGATGATTAGAAACAGGCTGGCGCATTATGGCATTTGAGTTTGAAAGGCTTGCGATGAGTTTGTAGCTGTGGGGAGGAATTACAAAATTCCTGTGTAGTGGCTGCTCGTTGTGCTCAGTGGCGGCGGGTGTAGGCCTGCATTCAGTATAATAAATAGTGCTTGCGCTGGAACCCTTCAAGCATTTAAGTGTCCATATAGTCGTTGAGGGTCCTTGGCAGTCTTTATGACTCGCTGAAAATTAGGAACAGCGATGTGTTTCCATATGGTCGTTGAGGGTCTTTGAGGGCCATTGGCAGTCTTTCGCAGTCGTCGAGAGCATGTGATAAGAAAGTGCGCACAATAAAAAAGTGGTGCCAAATTTGTAAGTTTAAAACATTGCAGAAGCAAATATGGAATTTTTGTTTTTGTTTTTTGCAAATATCATGGGTAAGAAGATAGGATGTTCTTAAGTTTGCGTTCTGTTTCTTTCGCTGTCATACTGAATTTTCGTTCCTACCCCTTCCTAGGTATTTTTCTTTATATTTAACTCGAGACTCTTTACTAAATTTGTTATAGAAGCAATCGTAGTAAATGGGAACTTCTGCCATAAATTCAACAAATCTAAGGCTCCAAAATTCTCAAAAGATTCTCAGTCGTTTTAAAGGTGTTGGCGGTCGTTGAGGGTCGCTGAGATCGAAACTTTTCGACGACCCTCAAAGACCCAGTCGCTTTGGGTCACTGGAAGGATTAAAATCGATTTTTGACAGGTCTTTGCGTGATCATCAATCTTTTCAGCGACTCCCAAAGACTACCAACGACCATCAACGACCCTCAACGACTATATGGGTACTAAGTTTAAGAGTTTCACAAACAAATCTGCAAAAATCGAATTAGAATTTTAGTATTGATCGATCAGAGCTCTTTCAAACAAATCAGAGTCAATTTATAGAGAATATGAGTGAAATTTTGAAAATTTATTGCACAGTTGGAGAAATTTAAAGAGCGAGTTGTTGATCAGGGAATCTGAGATGAATAAATCAATACAACTGAGGGGAAATAAAAACAAACTTAGCCACTTACCAGTGAAGTTCTTTGGGAAACAGTTCTGAATAGCAAGCTCGAAGTAAAATTCCAGTTGATTGCAAGGAAGGGCAGAATGGGTTTCAGGCAACTGCATGTACTTTGAATGGCTTCGTTTCAGTTTGGAATCTTTTGAGATGCTTAATTTCACCAACACAATTGAGGATAAGTTCTTTTCTTATATGAATAACATCAAGCAGAAAACTGGAACTAGAAAGGAGCTTATGGATATACTAGGAAAAGTTTCCTTAAATATAAAATGCTAAAAATTTGATAAGGCTTTTCTACTGAAGTTATTAAAAGAATGAGAATACACTATTCCCTTAAGTATGTAAATAGAGAGCAGTCCGCAACAAAAGGAAAGAACAGAAAACACATAGAATTAACCCATTCGTAATAACATATTTTAAATGAAGAGAACACAATAATTTACCTCGATTTTGTTATTCCGTGGATCATTAAAAATTTCTCCAATTATGACCATGTTTTTAACAACATCCACACACAACACACGCTTCCCCTACCACATCATTTTGCTGCTATCCGCCATGAGACACATAGGCCTGTTCTCTATCGTCTTGCACAGCCACCAACTACATGAAAACAAGATTAAAGACACTACAAAATTACAAAATCCACGACCATGAACTTCAAAGGATGCCGACAACAGTTGGCCTTCTGTGTTATCTCTATTCTGTGATTGACCTTAAGGGGAGATTTTATACAAATGGTCTAGAAAGTGGTAATAGACTGGAGAAGCACAGATACATCAGATGTAATCAAAGTGAATACGTTCCTTGGCCAATGGGTTGAAGAATTTTATTCTGAGGCTGTACCTGCATTAAGTGGTTTTAGAAGGCACCGTATTGCAGATGGTTATGAAAGATTTCATGTGGAGCAAGCAAAATGGAACCAGTGGAGCCCACAGCGAAGACAGCAACACACTGATCAGTTCTTCAATTTCATTCCCACACAGAGCCAGTACTACAAGAAGCCTGCATCTGTGGGTTTGAAAAAATCGCTCCACACACAGAGAAGGGTTTAGAAGGGAGAGCCACTAATTTTTTTGGACCGGACAGCATCAATTCCTCATGTTAGCAGTCAAAAAGTGACTCCTATCAAGTTGACAAACACTGCCGCAAAAACAAGTGTTTGTCAGTTAGGATGGAGTGTTGCTCCGCGGGACAACAGTACGAATTGTAAAAGAAGCGATCCAATAGATCCTGATCACTGTTTGGAAAAGCAGTTCTTGTTGGTACATTGGTCTGACTCCAAGAACTACCCAAGTTCTGTAAAGCGATGCCAAAGCTACAAGCAAGTGTTTACTGCCACTCACTGGGTTGTTGTCAGAACTGAAGGGGTAAAAGAGTGGACTGCTGCAAACAGCAAGCAGAAAGCAAGTTCTGGCAACATTTATATTCATTATTTGCGATCTTGTTTGATAGAATACCAACAAAATTGTGTGTTTGCCATCATAACAGTTCCCAAGTCAACTGTGTCATATGTTTCCCCAGATGTGGACTTGCCACAAGTCTCACTCTCTTTGGGCCCGAAAATAAAGTTCAGTGGTAGCGAGAGTTTGGCGGCGCCTGAGGCGCAAAAGAGGTTTGGAGAGTGAGACTTGTAATACTCGTCCATGAGAGCGAGGCTACATATATTCATTGCCATCAGATGGACAGAATATTGTTCGCCGGCAATTCCTTTCAAGTGTGAATCTTACCAATGAAATCCCAAGATTTTTAAAAATATTTGCCTGAGATGGGGGGAGAGTTAGCGCACTGCAGCACAATGAAATGGCTTTATTTGAGGAAAATAATGGCCGCCACGTTTTGTAATCTCGACTTTGTTTTGGCTGCCTCTGAAAAACTTGGTTACGAAAAACTGCACAATTTTCAACGAGATGGCGCTCTTGCTGTTCTATGTGGCCAAGACGTTTTTGTTGCAGCACCCACTGGATCGGGAAAGTCATTAATTTTCCAGTTAATTCCAGTCGCTGTTCAGGAACAGCAGAAGAAGGAATGGCCTAACAACCGAAGCCGAATGAAAGTTTTGTACTCGTTCTTTCTCCGCTCATTTCATTAATGAGGGACCAAATTTAAAGATTGAGAGAGAAAGAAATTCATAGCCTGTCGCTTTCTGATCCAGACATGACAGCAAAGCATCTTATGACAGAAAAATACCACAATTGCTTTCGGAATGGGAGTTAATTGCAGAGATTTCAAAGCTTCCAGAATGTTACCTTTTGCTCAAGTACATAGTGGGATAAATTATATTTTCAAATTTACTACATTTTCAAGAAAGAAGTTGTACAGCTTATTGTGTGGAATGGGAAGACAGTTGGTCAGTATGAGAGCAACCTCAAGTCATACAAAACAAATAAATAATTGTTTCACATTGAAAATACAGATCAATACTGTATACACATTTCAAGGAGCAATAACGTTGAAATGTTTCAGTTTCTCACATTTTTTGAGCTACACAATCATTGAGATCACAACACCCCTATATGACACATGTACACATTAATCCACATAACATTTTTCAACATTTGAAGAGCATTTCCATTAATTTAAATATTCCCTTTAAAGGCTTCGGCAATTAATCTGATGCAAATACTGTGTATCAGAGGCATTGATCCAGCATAAGTAGACAAAGTATGCTAAATATCACCCCTGGGCTATTAGGTCATGTCAAATTAGTTTTGTGACTCATTGCTTATAGACCAGGCTGTGGTTACGGCAAGTACCACCCGAGCCCAGAGAAATTCTGATGTGGATTTTTGAATAGCTATTGACCCGGGTGTTCAGAAATGTGATGGTAAACGGGGGTCTGCTGGTGCATCTGGGAGCTGGGGGGACTTTTTATGTCGACTCCCCCTGCGGAGGAGCAATTTCAACATTCGTGCTGCTAAACATATCCAGAGCTAATGCTTGACGTTTTGCATTAACCGATTACTGTACATTATAATATATTACACGCCAATTATGTAATATTAATTTAAATGGAATGTGAACTGGATGTATACGCCTCTTAGAAGCCTGCGTCATACACAGCATGTTATGTATTTATGTACATTAACTATTTTCCCAAAACAATAGATTTGTTATTTGCAATAGCTTAGTCTTCATTTACGCAATGGAATTTCAATTCCGGTTGGCATTCAAACTAGACCATAGTACGGAGAACACGTTAATAAGTCGATCGATACAATGTGCAGTAGAATCCATATCAAAAACTTAACATAAGCAAAAAGAAAATACAGTTTTCACCACGGATTCAAACCTGGTAAGAAGTATAAATTTCAAATTATTAATTATAGATTTCTTAGACACGTTTTTTCCTCTCGAGAAATAAAGTAGTAAACGTTTTTAATAGCTACACATTTAAATGGATGTTTGAAAATGACCCCAGTGGTGAAATTTTCTAAGGAATTTGCCAACTTCAGTATTAAAACTTACAAGAATTGCGGGACCTTACTGTACACGTAAGAGAACTGGGTACGATAACTATGGCGTTTTAAGTCATTTTAAAAAGCAGAACTATGAGTTGGGGTCTTATTTTTATCATAGTCATGACTAGTCTGAAATGCATTGTACACTACACATTGCAAGATGCACGATACAGTAAAATAAAACAAGTATCTGAAGTTAATTGGGATAGAATTCAAGCTGCAAAGTCTATCAGAGAGACAAAGGGCGGAGCCAATCATCACAAGCACCAATGTGACTCGGTACCAGATAATATCGACCCAGTTGTTCACGGAATCCACCTGGAGCCTTGTTACAAAAAGTTTGTTCTCATTCTTTCTCAAGAAAAAAAGAATACCGAGACCACTCCTTCGGAGAGCACAAGCTCCCGATCATCGTTACAAAGGAAGCGCCCACTCCCAACACCAGACGTGAGGGATGTTTTCCCAAAAGAATGCAACTTCTGCAAAAGATGGCGGGTCAAAAGAAAGCAAGCCATATCAATGCCTATTACAATAACAACGAAAATGGCGGAAGAGAGAATCAAACGGGCAGCAGAATCAAAGGATGAGCAGCTCTTTTATGAAATCAAAGACATGGATTTGATTGCAAATAAATTTAAGTACCACGATTTTTGCTATAAAGATTTCACAAGAAAAGAACCTCAGCCCTCAAGCCAATTTTGGGACACACGTGGCGATTTCGATGCGGTCGTTTCTTGCATTGAAGGCAGAATCGTTTTACAAAACGAGGCCATCTCAATGGCCACGGTACATGACATATACGGTGTGCGTCCCGAAGACACCAGATATCGAAGCAAGCTGAAGTCAAAAATACAATCGAAGTTTGGAGATCAACTACTATTTCTTCACGTTGATGGCAAAACACCTGAAGTTATTATCAACAGTGAATGTATTAAATCGCACACATTAGTAAAAAATTGTGATCTCATAATCAAGCGGGCTGCGGAATTTCTTCGAGAAAACCTCTTGAAATATTCGTCAAGCCTCCCCGATCTCTCTTGGCCGCCGTGTATTGAGGAGCTAAATGCCAAAGAGAGGCAGCCACCTACTTCAGTCACATCATTTTTTACGCAGATATTGAAATGTAAAGATAACATCGAGGGTTCAACAGTGGAGCGACTTGTGCAGTCATATGCATCAGATCTCATTCACAGTGTTACGAGGGGGGAAATAATAACAACTAAACACTTCTTGTTGGGACTAGGATTACACAGCATCACAGGTCAGAAAACGCCAATACAAATCCTCAACCATCTTGGCCACTGCATGGAATACAACTTAACATGTGAGATAGAAACAGCCCAATCTGAAGCTACTCAGTCACTCTCTAAAATAAGTGGTACATTGCCTTTAAAGCCAAAGTCGCAAAACCATACAGTCCTGACAGTATTTTGGCAGATAACTTTGATATGAACCTTGAAACAGCAACAGGACACAGAGCAGTCCATTCTACACACATGGTTGCATTTCAGGAAGAATCCCAGTTTGTAGCACTTGGAAGTCAAAGATTGAAAATAGATCGAACAAGGAAACGACAAATTGAAGACAAGAGTGAAGGCAACGCTGATATCTCCATTAATCCAAAGAAAGAGCCGTCAACTTTGGCCCATTTTAACAAGAACGAAACTGATTTGTCCAGACTTTCGTTTCAATTTACATACCTTGCGTGGATGGTATTAAGAAATCTAAATTCAGATGATCAAATCGTTTCTTCCTTTTTTGGCTGGAAAATGAAATTGAGAAGTGCAGGCCTTCCTCAAGAATCGATAAAGAAAACAGTGATGATGTATTTGCCCCCTATTAACGCTAAAGTGACAGATTATAGCACAATCAATAGCTACCTCATGTACATGCAGCGACTTGCAGATGAAGTGAACATGCCTTATGTAAATGTGACTTTAGATGTTGGCGCTGCTATGAATGCCTTTAAAGTTGTATGGAATTATCCGAAGAAATTTGGCAATGTAATAATTCATCTTGGTGACTTTCACTTTATAAAAGAGAACTTTGGCATTATTGGCAAGTTGGTAACAGGGTCCGGTTTTGACGATGTTGTGTTTCAGGCAGGTGTGTGTTCCTCTGGGAGTCTTAACAGCGTTTTGGCTGGTTCTCACTATAACAGAGCATAGACTATCCACGCAGCTTTCTCAGAGGCTCTCAAAAGGTTATTGTTCGACAGATTCTTGACAGAAACGAATGTTTCTCTTCCAAATGTATTTTCCGAGCAAATAGACAACCAGAGTATCATTAATGAAATGATCGAAAACGCGAAGGAGCTCTTCACAAAATACCTTACCTTCAAGGATAACACTCGTAATGGAGGTCTTGGGAAAACGCCTCAATTCTGGATACAATTATACATGGATCTGATAGAATGTCAAACAAGGATTCATTTGTCTGTCCAGGAAAATGATTTTGCTTCTCGACATGCTGCGTGGAAAACCTTTCTCCCGATGTTCTTTGCACTGAATAAACCAAATTACGCTTGTTATGCTTCATATTACGTTGGAATTCTCGATAACATTGATCAGTTATACCCAGGACTTAAAGAACTGTTACAAAAAGAAGGCCTTTCCATTCAAGCACAAGATCGTTACCCATTGAGGACATCAATTGGCCCAAGAGAAGAGCAAACGTTCAATCGCCAAGCCAAGACAGCAGGAGGAATAAAAAGCTTTGCCAATGATCCCAAATCTATTTTGAAATGGACATTGAATAGCTCGGAGCAAGCTAAAATTACATCCGAGCTGCTAAACATGGCAGAAATCAAGTGTCAAGGAAACATTTATAAATCGATTCGACCTTCACAAATCGTGAAAAGTGAGCTATTCACAAAAAATATTATTAAAGTACTAAAAGAAGAATATACAGATCCTTTTGGATTTGATCTCAACAAAGATTTATTGTATAATTTGAGTTCAGGCGTGCCTGTAGATGAACTTGTTAGTGATGGTATATTAAACACGATAATGTTTGGAGAAACATTGCATCAAAAATTCGCAGAAGAAAGGTTGGTAAATGACGCAGTTCCATTTCATGAGCCAATAAAGCGCCAAAACCTCGTTCTATTCGACCATTCCTTGAAAAAATCTACCATTAAAAGAAACAATGTGGTGAAAACAATTGAAATCAACAGAAACATCTTGGGAAAATTGCTAGCGATATCAACAAAAAAAGAAAGAGCGGTCAATTTCGAACTTGCTTTGGAATATCCACTCTGCACCGTTCCCCTTAGCATTGCAAATGCAGATGGTTCTCCAAGGAAAACTGCTAAAAGCAAGCTCATGGAAATTATTTCAAAAAATGCCAAATCTAAATTGTCCCATCCAAGAGAAAGCCAACCTGACCAGCATAGCGTTTCAGCTTTCATTATAGACTTAATGGCAAGCATACGACAAATGACGGAGATCCATGAAACATACGAAGAGTTTACTTGGAAATTTTTAAAACGTATATTACCTTACTCGGTTTTCTTCTACACCCCATTTGTATTCAATCATTTCTGATGGTTATCATAACTGAAATATTTATCTTTGCCGTATTCTACCACTACTTGCGTCCCTTACATTTACTATCTCCATCATGGGACTGATGATGATTATGATGATAATGACACTTACTAGACTATCGCCACCACCTCTATATCGCTGATGTGTATTGTTGCCTATTGTCCTGCATTGCTGCGACTAACCTGTACATTTTTTCTTATTTACAAATGTTATCATTTTTACCTTTTATTTACCTTATATCATTTAAAAATACACAAACGAGTGCCATACTCCTCATTATATTCTAAAATAAAGCATACACTTTTAGAATGAGCCAAATTTTTACTAATTCTATATAAATACTGGAAACAACAACATTCTAATTTTTATTGAGTGAAACTTTCTGCCAATATGCTTCTATTCATTTCGTTCAAAATAGAAACTACTGATGACGTACTCCAAGTACACACATCGAAACTCCGAACTCTGAAACGCATGGCTGGCATCAAAAGGAAACGTAGTGAACGCCATTTACGTAAAAATGCTGCGAAAAAATCCCTACACCGTACTATCCAAAACGATTTTGACAATGCCCTGCTAATTCACAATTTGAGTAATCATAATCTCACACAAACACAAATTGATGTACTTTCAAAGGGATTATCGTTCATCCCTACACCCAAACCAGTTACAATTAGCGAAATTAAATCGTCCTTTCATGCCTTCAGGCGACGTTTGTTTATAAAACATTATTTTCAACATAGACATACAACACCTAAGTTCCCATTACAAACTCGCTCAACATGGCAACCTCCTGAACCTGACAACATTAGCATTCTCAACTATGTAGATAATGTACAAAATGATATTTCCAACTGACAATGTGATATCAGTCCCCCACAAAACCTTTGTGAAGCTGAACGCAATGCTCTTCGTGAACTTGCATCAATGCGTGACATCATTATCAAACCTGCTGACAAAGGAGGCAAAATAGTAATATGGTCAACTGATGATTACCTAAGAGAAGCATACCGCCAACTCAACAATAGCCAATACTATATATCAATACCCCACAACCCTATGCATGATCTAATTCTGGATATCTCGTCCTTCATTACTCATTTATATATGAAAAAGGTCATTGATGAACCAACATTTACATTCCTTAACCCTAGTAATAATGCTAGGACCCCTATATTTTACATGTTACCAAAAATACACAAACCTAATACACCGGGCAGACCGATTATCTCTGGTTGCAATTCACCCACATCAAACCTCTCAGTGTACATTGATTATTATATCAAACCAATTGTACGACAGATTCCGTCCTACATCAAGGATACTACACATTTTCTACAAAAACTCAAGTTGTTGGAAGGTACAATACCACCCAACTCGATCTTGGTCACATTTGATGTAAAATCACTTTACACAAACATTCCTCAGGATGAGGGTATCAATTGCTGTTTACAATCTATACAAACCTTTTATGGCACTGAGATACCAATACCATTACCATCTATGAAACAAATCATGGAGTTCATTCTGAAAAAGAATTATTTCCAATTTCTTAACCAATTCTATTTACAAACACATGGCACTGCTATGGGCTCACCATTTGCTCCTAACTATGCAAACATTTTTATGGATCACATAGAAACTCATATATTAACTACAGCCGCTGCTGACCAAAAGCCAATGATATGGCTACGATTTATAGATGACATCTTTGCCATTTGGACCCACGGCTTAGAAAACCTACACACATTTTACCATCACATGAACAGTCTACATGATACTATCCAGTTTGAAATGTCCTTTTCATTCACCAAAATAGCATTTCTTGATACCATGGTCATTTTAACCCCGAATGGGACACTACAAACTTCACTTTACAAAAAACCTACTGATGTTTGCTCATTATTACATGCACTATCCTTCCATCCGACCCATTGCAAAGAAGGCATTATCTATAGCCAGGCTCTACGCTATCGTCGCATCATCTCCGATGATAACGATTTCGAACAACATTTAAAACAACTGCAAATTACACTTGTTAAACGAGGTTATAACATTGGCCTCATAAGCGACATCTTCAACAAGGTACATCCATTATCACAGGACGATTTACTAAAACCCACCGAGTCTCAACATGGTACCAAATTACCCTTCGTGGTACGATACGATTCTAATACCATGGGCCTCGGAGCAGTGTTACGAAGACACTGGCACCTTATTCAAGAGGATACCGATCTACATCACATTTCGGATACAACACCCATCCTGGCATTCAAACGAAACAAAAACATAAAAGACATTTTGATCAGGACTAACCTCAAACTATAAACAGTCAAAATCGTGGGGATCTTCGTGTGATAATTTCACATTTAATATTTCATACTTTCTATTTGGCCTAACAGCCGACATTGTTGTTGTTGTTGCAATTACGTTCTCTATTGTTATTGTTATTGTTATTGTTGTTGCTGTTATGCAGCATACATCATAATCATAATTATTTTTTTTCCAATTACAACTTGAACATGTATCCAAAAAACACTAAATATTCTTCACCTCGAAATCTTTTCACTATGAATTATTTTTGCGGTTCTACTTTACATTGATCGCTATGCCTCACATATTCATAGCGCTTCTGAATTCCGATACTTGTCTTCTTTAGCTGATCAGCTGTACGCGCCTTGTTTTTCCCATTGTCTCTAACTTCTGCATTCATTATCTTGTGCGATGGTGCCCTTCGGGGTGCTGGGGGGCCTGTGATCATAAAAGCGTAGTGTCATTAAACCCCCGAAACGCTGATCCAGGTTGATAGCTGACGATTCGCACACACAACTCTTTTCTTTACCATACTGATCCTCAAATCAACCCAATCTCTCTTTGACCTTACTCGGTTTTCTTCTACACCCCATTTGTATTCAATCATTTCTGATGGTTATCATAACTGAAATATTTATCTTTGCCGTATTCTACCACTACTTGCGTCCCTTACATTTACTATCTCCATCATGGGACTGATGATGATTATGATGATAATGACACTTACTAGACTATCGCCACCACCTCTATATCGCTGATGTGTATTGTTGCCTATTGTCCTGCATTGCTGCGACTACCCTGTACATTTTTTCTTATTTACAAATGTTATCATTTTTACCTTTTATTTACCTTATATCATTTAAAAATACACATTTGACTCACTAGGGGAAAGCAAGATCCTTTTGTGATCGCTTTGTTTGACTTTGGGTACAATACGTCATTGGCGCCTACCTACATCTCACATCTCTATTCGAGGCTGAGTATACCTAATTGGCATTTACTTCGATACATCTCGGGCTAAACACTCCCCGAAATCGCTTCTTAATTCCATAGCTTTTTTAGCCTTGGCACATGTCCACATACCTACTATGCTATACGTTATCACCACCACACACATACAAGCTTTACAGATTTACACTATTCACAATGACATAGTTGACTGCTCATCAAGTTACTGATGCACCTTCTGACACGTTTTCTTGCTTGCTCGAAGTTTTCAAATACAAATTGCGCACCTTGTTCCTTGCTCATTCTCACAATAACTTCTACTTGGACAGACCTGAACTTTTCTACAGCTTCAACTTCACACCAACTACAATCAACATGGCTTCTCCTTCCTCTCCAAACAGAGCAAAAAGATCTCGTGAACGTAAGTCCACATTCTATTATGTATTTATATCCTGTCTCTGCTTTTATCTGCCTTTATTACTGTTACACAAACATTCGACTTTAACAGTCACATATACTTATACATATACATATGCGTATTTCAGTCTCTGACATCTGTGATACTGAGCGTTCATCTCAGGATGATATTTTCGCCTCACAAACTCGATTTCGTACTCCTGACGAACAAGAGCATGAAGTACATGACGATATTGATGCTCTACTGCAAGGCGAGCAATTAGAATCAACTACACCGACGGAAAGAAACCTCACACCTGCCCAGAAAAATCTCATCAAAGACCTTGCCAAACACAAAGTCACAATTCTCAAGCACCAAGGCATGGCCAATCACTTCAGACACCTCTCACAATCTGGCACCATTTTTCCAGATTATACTCAGCCTGCTCTTCACTTGCGTGACTATAAAATTTTCTCCTCGGACTCTAAATCGAGACTCAACACTATTACTAAAACATTTCAACGATCTGTA
Organism: Sanderia malayensis; assembly: GCA_013076295.1. Classification (NCBI taxonomy): domain Eukaryota; kingdom Metazoa; phylum Cnidaria; class Scyphozoa; order Semaeostomeae; family Pelagiidae; genus Sanderia; species Sanderia malayensis. The sequence goes on along the minus strand of RQOL01000374.1, from coordinate 2,352,101 downwards.
TTGGTGCTCCTTTCTGCTCACCACGATGAAGTGGCCACTAACACAAAATTATTAGTGGACTCTCGCAATGATTCTATAACTAGCATGTATGATAAACATACTTGTGATTTTTTGAACAACTTAGCCCGTGATTATTCACATGATCTTTACTCTACTAATTTAGCTTATCGAAAACCTACCGGACGAGGCAATAAACGTCCCCGTCAATAATCATTACATTTTCTTGAAAATCCGTTGACTTTACAACATTTTATCGTTTTTTTTACCTTAATTAATATCGATTACATGTATCTTTAGACTATACCCTACGGCAAATCTTCAGTTACTAATTTTATACTCTTTCATCATAGCCTTATACCTATGGAGCTTTGCCGTTTACGTTCTACTTTACATTGATCGCTATGCCTCACATATTCATAGCGCTTCTGAATTCCGATACTTGTCTTCTTTAGCTGATCAGCTGTACGCGCCTTGTTTTTCCCATTGTCTCTAACTTCTGCATTCATTATCTTGTGCGATGGTGCCCTTCGGGGTGCTGGGGGGCCTGTGATCATAAAAGCGTACTGTCATTAAACCCCGAAACGCTGATCCAGGTTGATAGCTGACGATTCGCACACACAACTCTTTTCTTTACCATACTGATCCTCAAATCAACCCAATCTCTCTTTGACCTTACTCGGTTTTCTTCTACACCCCATTTGTATTCAATCATTTCTGATGGTTATCATAACTGAAATATTTATCTTTGCCGTATTCTACCACTACTTGCGTCCCTTACATTTACTATCTCCATCACGGGACTGATGATGATTATGATGATAATGACACTTACTAGACATCGCCACCACCTCTATATCGCTGATGTGTATTGTTGCCTATTGTCCTGCATTGCTGCGACTACCCTGTACATTTTTTCTTATTTACAAATGTTATCATTTTTACCTTTTATTTACCTTATATCATTTAAAAATACACACTTCTGATATTGAGGCGTGTCATCGCATATCGCATAAAGAAAATGCCCCAATTATTGTGAAATTGCAGTCGAGGAAGGCAAGAGAAGCCGTGCTATCGAAAGAGGCGAAAAGTCAAAAAAGAAAGCTTAAGATTTCCGATCTTGGTTATCAGATGTCAGAAGGCTCGAGTAACGACATAAATGGTACGACTTTCATCAATGAAAGTCTTACCAGTCGCAGCAAGAATCTGCTCCTTCTAACGAAGATCAAGAAATGAGACCTAGACTATAAATTCGTCTGGACAAGAAATGGTGTCGTGTTTAAAAGAAAAGATGAGTCTGCTCCAATTCATAAAATTAACTTTGAGAGTGATCTGGAAAAACTCGTTTAAATTTTTTACAGGTATTTATTTTATTTTAAGACAACTCGTAAATGTTCTCACCCTCCCCCCCCCCAAAAGGAAAATATGTCTAGTATCAAATGTCCTAAGTGCGACAAAAGAGTAGGGGATAACAAAGATCAAAAAAGATGAGTTTCATTCCCTTTCTGGGTACCCTAGTAGTTTATGGTGTAGCTGTTATTGCGTTGAAAATATTTTTCCGTTTCAAAAGTTAACTGATGTCCGTTTACTCAAGGAACTTGAGTCACCCAGTAGCAATTCCATATCGACCTGGTATTCAATTATCAACCCTAAGACCGGATATGTTAAAATTTGTTCTGTTGCGAAAAATGTGTTCATGTCGCAAAAAGCTCGATACCCTGTGGTAAATGCAAACATCTCATCTATCAAAAATGCACTCAACTCAATACCTTTTGTATAAACGATATCATGAGTCACTTAAATGCGTGGGAATGTTCAACCTGTAAACAAGACCTCTGTTCGGAATTTCCTTTCAATAATATTTACCAACAACAGGATCTAATTGATTTCACTTTCAATTCAAATTTTTCTTGCAAGTGTATTTCAACAGCCCGGCCTTATGTCAATTTTGACAATGATTTCCAAAAGTTACGTAATAAACCTAATTTTAAAGTTAATGATAGCATTGGAATTCTACATAGTAACATATGCTCAATTTCTAAAAATCACGAAAACCTTGAAATGTTACTAAGCAACCTGGGTTATAATTTTGATATAATAGCTCTCAGTGAAAAGTGGCATACGGATAATAATGATAATCATATAAAGAGATTAGGACTTGAAAGTTACCATGGCTATATTGGTTTAAAAGGGAACAACAGAAAGGGTGGCTGTGGTCTTTATTTGAAAAGTAAATTTTCATTCATCCCTCGAGATGATGTTACAAAATCGCTACATGAACAAAACTGTGAATTTGAAGCTCTTTGGACTGAAATAACAAACTCAAGTGGCAAAAATATAATAGTTGGTGTGATCTATAAACACCCCCGTAAAGACTCTACCCCTTTCATAGATTATCTCCAGATTATATTCAATAAAATTAACCGTGAAAATAAACTAGTTCTTTTGTCTGGTGATTTTAATCTTAAATTATTGAAACATGAAACAATTCCGAGTGTTGAATCTTTCTTAAATCTAATGTTAGCCAATTTTTATAAACCTTTGATTACTCACTCTACCCTTATAAATGCTTCTTCCTGCCCCAATTTAATTGATAATATTTTTATAAACTCTCTTGAATATAACACTATAAGTGTTATCTCATGAACAATTTATCTGACCATCTACCTAACTTCTCAGTTGTAGAATATGAGAAAGTAACCAAGAAAAATCCTACTCAAAGCATGATTAGAGATAATCACGCATTTTCCCTCGAGAAATATCAGAACGATTTGAAACATATTGATTTTGATCTAATTTTAAGCAATACTACTGTTCTGGATAACAAATATGAGCTACTTCAAACAAATGTGCTAAATGTTATTAATAAACATGCACCCCTTAAATTGAAAACTAAACGTCACAGAAAACAGGAATTAAAACCATGGATAACTAATGGAATCTTAAAATCTATATCGTCTAAAAATAGATTATATAACAGATACATAAAAACAAAAGATGATTTCTGGTTTCAAGTTATAAAAACTACAGAAATACTCTAAATCATGTTATAAGATTAAGTAGAAAATTATATCATATATCTTACTTTCAAGCTTTCAACAATGACTCTAAAAAAATCTGGTCAGGATTAAATAACTTTTTCAATAGAAAGAAGACAAAAAATTCACAAGATTTCTCTTTAAACCTAAACGGTAAATCTATTTCAAATCCTAATCAAATTGCAAATGCATTTAATAATTTTTTTACTAACATTGCACAGAACCTTGTTGATACTAGGGGTCATCACTCGCTTCGCTCGTTCGCCCCAGCCCGTCAAGTAAAAAGAGCTTAATGTGGTTGGCGCGCTTCGCGCGCTGCATTCGCTCGCGCTCATGCCCCGTCCAATTGTTGTTGAGATTAGTTAACTGGTTAGTACGCATGCGCGTGTTCTATTCGCTTTTGCTTCCAGTAGTACAGCACACTTTTGGGGGTGTATGAATAGAGATTGACAGATTCGCCTCGTTTTGAGAAATGTAGCCTCGTATTGGTGGACAGGCAAAAATGGATCATATAGTGGCAGTAGACCTCTGAAAACACAATACTTTTGGTGAAAGGTTAGTAAAAAGCTAATTAATGTAAATCATAAGTTAACATAAGAATTTCATTTGAATCACAATGACGTAGGTAATACATTGTCATTTTAGCAGTTTACCATTTCAGTCAATTATTATGAGGCAATAGCCTGTCACAAAAGGCTAGTGGAATTAAAATGTGATTGAAACTTACCTAGACAGAATTCTCTTTCCATGACTTTGTTAAGGATTCTTTTCATATATGTTGTAGTAAATGTTTGTTTGAGCCATTTGACAATTGCATGGTGTGAACAGCAAACATTAGTGACATTGACAGTTTTGGTTCAGCACTTCAGCATTTGTTTCACTAAGTATCATATGGGAAAAAAGAAATAATTAATAACAAAATTAAATGAACATATAAAGGTGCCAAATAATAAAGAACAATAAAACAATATGATAGTTGTGAAGCTGCATTCATTGATTCCCTTTTTGGATTATTTGAAAAACATGTTTGATATGCAAAATCTGTGAAAATTACTTTTTGTTTTCCTACATAACTTGATATACTAATAGAAAGAGGTAGATAGAGGTTGTTTATCAATTAGTGAAAACAAACTTTCATATTGTTGTAATAAATTTTCATTGGCTTTATGCACTTGTGCATTAAGAGGTTGGTAAATGTCAATTGTTAAGTGTTCATGTAATGCATGAATTATTAATTAGATCACCTGATAGTGTGTGTATGTAACATCCAGGTTAGTTTTCCTAGAGCTTAAAAATTATTACTGTGAACATCATTACAGTAGTTTCCTTGACATACAACAATGAAACTAAACAGGAAAAGCCTTTGAAGATGATTTTTAGGTCATTCATCATTATGTTGGGGAAAAACTTTAGTTTCAAGAAAATGTTGATGTATGTAACACATGGAGGCAATGAACACAAAGGAATCCATAAAGTGGCAAATACTGGAAGAATTATTTTGAGTCCAAGCTGGCACTCGTAGGCACATATAGTCAGGGCACCAGAAATTTATTTTTGAATCAGCGAAACTGTAAAGTTGTAAAACAATTGTTGAGGTTTGCATGGCCTAACCGAAGAAACTGTCGTGTCGTGTTCGTGTGTCGGGGCAATCAGTGAAGTTTGGATGGTCTAACAAAAATTAGGTTGGTAATTAAATTGCAGATGGTTAAATATAACATCTAAATGTATTCACCTACCTGTAAGACACATTGAAAATGCTCTCTGTAAATCTGGAGATGATTTTCAAACTTAAAGTTGTCCTCTTGATAATTTTTTGTGATGCCAAAGTTAAGCTGTTTCATGAATCAAATTCATATTTCATAAGGCATTTGAAAAGTTAGTGGCAATGGTTAGCGGTGCCATTGATGGAATTGAGGCCAAAGTCTTTTTCAATGTGATACAATGGCCTCGTTTCAATGTGGGATAAACTTCTATTATTGGTTAAGATAAACTATAGAAATGCATCTCATTAAAAATTAACATTGATGAAGGTTATTAGATACTAATAGAGAGTAGATTAATGCTGCAATCTTTTTATATATGTAAAAAAATTACATTAGTAAAAAAATAGTAATCAGTCAATTATTATTCTTGACAGTTATCAATGGATGGTGAAGATGGATGAGAGATAATTGGTCCCGTCTGTAGATTGTATGAATGTCTTCATTCATCATGTGGAGTGTCCGGCGATGTTGACAGCATTGTTCAATATGAAATTCACACTCGCGTGGCACAAATCAACGACACGGATGTCTGTTCTCTCGATGCTTTGTGCGTTCTCACCATTAAGTTTGGTCATACAACATTAAGATTATGAGAGGGATAATCTTAATGTTGTATGCAATTTCTTATCCGAAAAAACAATTGTCAATGGACAGATTGCAGTTTTCACAGAGAAAAGGAAAGCCATACTCCCATAGGCAATATCGGAGAGCATGGCAAAGCATATCTCTTTTGATACAGGCGCTACGCAGGACCCAGATCGTGTTGTTGTTGATAAACACCCCCGGACACTGGAGTGTTGTGAAAGTGTCTGGATCGTTCTTGGTGGATCTTATTGACTGGAGTGGCGTGGCAAACCAGAAATGAATGTTCATCACACCATAAAGTGCAACAAAGCCGATCCGGTAGAACCACAATCTGAGCCCTCGTGTTTGGTGTGTGTGTATTTTGGTAGACGCCCTTGAGAGCAACGCGATTTATGCTCTATGGTTTGTGAAGACCTTTACAGGACTTCTTGGAAGACAATATTTTTTGTCTTCATGTGTGTTTCCTCTGGGAGGAATACTTTAAGCCCGTCAAATGATGTTGCTCTGGACATGGCCACATATAACTGACCATGTGTGAACACGGGCTCAGGTAAATACAAACCAACATACCTGAGAGATTGTCCCTGTGCCTTGTTGATAGTAAGGCAGTATGCTAACCTGACTGGAAATTGCCGTCGCTTGATGTTGAACGGCATCTCAGTGTCTTGTGTTGACAATGTTATTCTGGGAATCATGACCTGCTGGCCTTTGTGTTCCCTCGTGATGATCTCTGCTGTGATGACGTTACGTCGGAGATGGCGTACAATAAGTCTTGTGCCATTGCAAAGACCTTTCTTTGGATTTAGATTCCTCAGAAGAATGATTGTTGCACCAACCTTAAACAGAGAGAGTTGCAAATAACAATGTGTATTGCATTATAGTACTGTGATAATGAAGGATAATCAGGCTTAAAAAAGTGCTATTAGTGTGGACTTCAATTCATGTATACGTAATTATTACATGGGAAGATTATACCTTGAGTCTAAGTCAGTGTAACGGCAATCCATTAGGAGTTAGATTGTTGATAAACTCAATTGGATATGCCGCCTCCTCATCTGGATCCTCTGTTATCACATTGTCTGTGCTGTAGTATGTTCTTTCAGGAGTTTGTAGTCTTTCCAGAATGATGTCATTTATTTGATGTGAAAAGTCATTCTTTGGGGTAAGACAACAACGTTCTGACATGGTTACCGGATCCAGCATGAGGTGGGACTGTGGTGTGTTAGGCTCGGGATATATGAAGTTGAGCATTTCCTCTCGCGAAGATGTGCATATTTGGTGTGGCAAAGTGATATTGTCGAGTGCATCATGTGGTTCTTGTTTGTTACCAAGTCTTAGAAGCCATTCTGAGAATTCTCTGTACGATTGATCTTGAACAGCTCTCATGTTTGTGTGCAGGCGATGTTGTTGAAACTGTGCCCACAAATCACTGATTTGATATGATTTAAGACTCTCTGATACAATTTGCTCTCTTCCTGCCTTGGGAACAACCGGTAGAACTTGTGTAAAATCGCCACCAAGTAACATGAATTTGCCACCAAATGGCTTGTCAACTCTTGTGATATCCCGAAGCAGTCTGTCAACTGCTTGTAATGCCAATGCTGGTATCATTGAAGCTTCATCCCATATGAACAGGGTTGTTTCACGCAACACTTGTGCTCTTCGGCTCTGTCTCTTGACATTGCATGTTGATTCCAGCTTCAGTGGTATTGGAATTTGGAATTGCGAATGCGATGTTCTGCCATTAATAAGTAGTGTTGCTGCAATTCCTGACCAAGCCATACATTGAACTTTGTGTCCAGAAGCATTGAGGTTGCGAACCAACGTGTTGTAGAGAAATGTTTTCCCTGTGCCAGCTGGTCCGTCGAGAAAGTGACAGTTCTGTTCTGATTGCACCTCAATTGCTTGAATAATGGCTGTGTATACCACTTGTTGTTCTGGATTCAATGCAGCGCGCATTTGTTCTCCTTGCTCTCTTTCGTTTTCAACATCCATGTGATCCTCCTCTGAAAACATAAACGATAGTTAATTTGGTATAAATAGAAGCAAATATTGGCTAAGTAATTACAGTGGATATCATCATCTTAAGTTGTAAATCACCTTGTTCTGGAATGACAAAGTCGGCCGGTAGCTGAGGAAGGTGATCGTAGTTGGTGATTGACAAACCATGGACCTTCAAATTGTTGTCAATATCATGTAGACATTGATACATGTGTCTGTCTTGGAAGGTTATGTCTGGATTGTTGAGTTGATCACGTCTGACAAAGTCTTCACTCATTGCTTCCTTGAAGGTGTCGAAGAGTGTTCTTATGTCTGAAGGCGTTTGAAAGAGTAGCAATGTGGCAAACAACTGTCTGAGTTGTGGTGGCATATTAAAGATGACTGTGTCGTGTAAACAGCGTGTGATTTCGGCATCATCTTCTAAAAGCCCTAAAGCTAATGCTGCATCTTTGAAGGATTCACATAGATTACCTTCTACCGTTCGAAGGTGTTCAAATGACGTAGCTCCTCGCTTATGCAAGAGCAAAAGTCTGAGGGCGAATTTTTGCTCGCAAGGTCTAGGCTGCACTTGAGTTACTCTACCAATGATTGGCATTGTTCTTCGTTGTCTGGCTGTCCATGTTTTTGAACGCTCCTGGAAGACATAGTGCTCTGGTATCTCATGATAGAGGTACTGACGTGCAGCTGGATCTTGCTGGTTGAGTTCAAACCATGCTGTAAGTGTTGTTCTATCACCAATGTTGTTGAGCCTTTGTTCGTTATCATTGTCATGAAAGATGACTTGTTGCTCAAATGGTAGATGAACAGAAAGCCGTTTAACTATGTGGCTTTTGTCGTGCATGGGGAACTGCATAAGCCGATAGACAGCTTCATGTGGTCCAAAATATCTTACGTTGATGTATTGGCGCACCTCGTCATGTTCAATGTCTTGAGGTACTTGCTGTTGATTTTCTTCAAGAATTTCAACATGTGCCATATCATGTCCTTTGTGGATATATTTAAAGATGTACTTGACACTTTTTACTGTACTGCATATTTCCACGTTGCTATGACACTGATATTTGATTAGTAGGTGTCTGTTGTGTGGCACTACCCAGGTATCATCCAAAATGCGATTATTCACATTGACTGGATGAAGACAGCGTCGTCTATAGAGAGGATAGCCGTTGACATTGATTTGAGTGTCAGCAACTTGTTCTTTTGGAAAATGCTTTTTGCATTTGTTATTTTCCATGCACACGCATCGAGGATTTAAAATTCCACAGGGTCCATGTGTCATGTGTTTTAGGACCAACTTGTGATATTTTGCATCCTGTGGGTCTGGAATCTCTGCTGATATCAGTTGATCCACCTGATAATGAATATGATAATCAACAATTTTATAATAGAAATAACGTACAGAATAGTTGTACTGTAGATTGCGTATAAATGTCACAATAAGAGAAAGAATTATTAGTGTTTGCAAATATTACCTGTTGTGGTGTTTGTGGTTTATCAGCTTGCGAAAGAAACAGGATCATGTGTGCGTGTGGTAGTCCTCTCTTTTGAAATTCTATGACATATACATGTGCTGTGACATGTCCAAGAATGTGCTTGTGCAGAATGTCTTCAAGTAGTTGTTTGAGTTTGAGTTGAAATACTCGTGTGACAATGTCCGGTCGATCATTGGCCGTCTGGTGTGGTAGAATGTTTTCTTCTATCTCCTTCCATTTGGGATTGGCAGTCATTGTGAGGAAGATGTCTGGCTTTTAGAAGATGATGCATTTCGGCATCATCTTCTAAAAGCCCTAAAGCTAATGCTGCATCTTTGAAGGATTCACATAGATTACCTTCTACCGTTCGAAGGTGTTCAAATGACGTAGCTCCTCGCTTATGCAAGAGCAAAAGTCTGAGGGCGAATTTTTGCTCGCAAGGTCTAGGCTGCACTTGAGTTACTCTACCAATGATTGGCATTGTTCTTCGTTGTCTGGCTGTCCATGTTTTTGAACGCTCCTGGAAGACATAGTGCTCTGGTATCTCATGATAGAGGTACTGACGTGCAGCTGGATCTTGCTGGTTGAGTTCAAACCATGCTGTAAGTGTTGTTCTATCACCAATGTTGTTGAGCCTTTGTTCGTTATCATTGTCATGAAAGATGACTTGTTGCTCAAATGGTAGATGAACAGAAAGCCGTTTAACTATGTGGCTTTTGTCGTGCATGGGGAACTGCATAAGCCGATAGACAGCTTCATGTGGTCCAAAATATCTTACGTTGATGTATTGGCGCACCTCGTCATGTTCAATGTCTTGAGGTACTTGCTGTTGATTTTCTTCAAGAATTTCAACATGTGCCATATCATGTCCTTTGTGGATATATTTAAAGATGTACTTGACACTTTTTACTGTACTGCATATTTCCACGTTGCTATGACACTGATATTTGATTAGTAGGTGTCTGTTGTGTGGCACTACCCAGGTATCATCCAAAATGCGATTATTCACATTGACTGGATGAAGACAGCGTCGTCTATAGAGAGGATAGCCGTTGACATTGATTTGAGTGTCAGCAACTTGTTCTTTTGGAAAATGCTTTTTGCATTTGTTATTTTCCATGCACACGCATCGAGGATTTAAAATTCCACAGGGTCCATGTGTCATGTGTTTTAGGACCAACTTGTGATATTTTGCATCCTGTGGGTCTGGAATCTCTGCTGATATCAGTTGATCCACCTGATAATGAATATGATAATCAACAATTTTATAATAGAAATAACGTACAGAATAGTTGTACTGTAGATTGCGTATAAATGTCACAATAAGAGAAAGAATTATTAGTGTTTGCAAATATTACCTGTTGTGGTGTTTGTGGTTTATCAGCTTGCGAAAGAAACAGGATCATGTGTGCGTGTGGTAGTCCTCTCTTTTGAAATTCTATGACATATACATGTGCTGTGACATGTCCAAGAATGTGCTTGTGCAGAATGTCTTCAAGTAGTTGTTTGAGTTTGAGTTGAAATACTCGTGTGACAATGTCCGGTCGATCATTGGCCGTCTGGTGTGGTAGAATGTTTTCTTCTATCTCCTTCCATTTGGGATTGGCAGTCATTGTGAGGAAGATGTCTGGCTTGCCATACTTCCTTACGATTGTCATTGCATCTTGAAAATGTTGATACATGTTTCTTTGGCTGCCTGGAAAGGATGATGGTAGAATGATAACACGGCCAACATCGATATGGATGGGCTGATTCGGATTGTTAGCCCTGGCCATCTGGTTTTCGATTTCAGCTCTTCTGTGGAGATGATCCATCAGGCCTCGATAAGTGTCAACACGAAGCTGACGTTGATTGTTCATAATCCAGTGCAGTTTATTGCCTTCTATCTTCGTATATGCATCTACCAGATACTGTTGAAATAGAAGTGATGCAATGTGGATGGCTGAGAATGCATCCCTGACCTGGATTCTGTATAAATAGTATTCGGTGAGGGTCAGTCTGGTACGGCGATCACGATTGATGTGTTGTCGATCTCTTACATTTGCAGTAGGCAATCGTTGAAGGTCCAAACTGTATCCTCTGTCACCGTGAAAGAATATCAATGGATACGTGAGAGGATCGGCACTTGGACTGGTTGCGTAAATCTTCATGAGATCTCCACGTCTTGTTTGAACTTGCAGTTCTCTGTCGTCAGGATTTGGTGCACCTCCATTTTGCACAGTATATATTGCTGCAATTTCTCTGGCAGTTGGATTATCGTATCTGCGATCTTGTTGTGGACGACCTGTTATGATCATTTTGAATGTCGGAACAGGCTGATTGTTTGCAATAGCTTGCTGCCGCTGTTCCTCCAATATTTCACCCATGCTTCGATAATGTTGTGCAAATCGATTGACTGCCATTAATTCATTCTGGAGAAGTGCAACGATGTCCAAATCAAGACGTTGTTCTGTTGCAGTATTTTGCCGTTCCTGTAACGCTTGTTGTGTATCCATGATGTAGAGTTCTGCATACTTTCTGGATCTGTCTGTTTCTGTTACACCTGCGATTGGTAACGAAATATACTTAAATACATAACATATGCATGAAAATATGAATTTGAGAGCAGAAATCATAAGTGAATAATTAGCTATGTGAAATGAATTGGTCATTTACCAGTCATGTGATATGCCTTTCCGTGAATCGTGATAACTGGTGGTCCAGCTCTGGCATGACGTACAATATTAGCCTTCCATGATGCCATGGCCATTAATGAGTTGTATTGGCGGAAGTGCTTTAGGAAATATTTTGATTCGGCAGTATCACCAGTGTATAAATGCATGACACTGTTTGGAGGTGGTTGAATTAGATCCAGAGTGATTAAACCTCCCATGCAGCACTTGTTGTATTGTTTTCGGGAGTTAAGTTCTTCTTTGAAGTACTTTGCACCACAATGAATGCATGTTCTGTTCATTTTGTTTAAGTGGTGTGGTAATGGGGAGAAGGGGATGAGGTTTTCAGCTTCATTGTTCTCAGGGACAGGGTTGTCAACTTGCATTTGCTGATCTTCAACGGGTTCTGGTATCTGATTTTCATCAGGTACTGGAACTGCGTGTTGCATCTCAATGTCTGCAGGTTGTTCTCTTGCTTGAAGCTCTTGGTTCAGAATGGGAAGCTCTTGGTTCTGAATGGGAAGCTCTTGGTTCTGAATAGGAAGCTCTTGGTTCTGAATAGGAAGCTCTTGATTCTGAATGGGAAGCTCTTGGTTCTGAATGGGAAGCTCTTGGTTCTCAATTGGAAGCTCTTGGTTCTCAATTGGAAGCTCTTGGCTCAGAATAGGAAGCTCTTGGTTTAGACTGGGAAGCTGTTGGTTCAGAATGGGAAGCTGTTGGTTCAGAATGGGAAGCCATGGGATCTGAATGGGGAGCCGTGGGATCTGAATGGGAAGCTGTGGTTCCATGCCCATCTGCATTGGCTGCATCTGTAAAAGGGGATACTGTGCAGGAAACGGTTGATATTCAGGGGCTTCTAGCTGACGGTTTTCAAGCTGCAATTGCCGAAGATCGTTGGCTGCTGCAAGTTCTGCATTGGTGGACTCTGCCTCCGGAAGCTGAGGTTGTTCGTTCTGCTGTCTTTGATGCTGACGATACTGCCTCATGTGATTTCTACGTCCCGCTCCTGTGATACTTCTCTTGGCCTTGCGCGGCATGGTGCAAGTTGTAATGTAAAAAAGAAGTATAAAGTATGAGATATACAATTAGGCCAAATTATTGTAAATGTTATTGCTTGTTGACAATGGTCTTAATAGCAACAACAATGGAATAATTATGGCCTTGTGTAAAGCTAAAACAAAAAGAAAGAAATATGATATTTTTCAAGGGTTCCATAATGATAAGGTAAAATTGGTACTGAAGTAAATGGAAAAGTATTGCTATATAATATAATGTATGTTAAATGAATATACTTACGTTTAAACTGTGGTCGTTTCTGTTGGGTAAACAGTCACTAAGATGGAATAGAGTAAATTTATAGTTGAAAAAGAAATGAATAATGGACAAAAGCTCAGAATACCTGAATAAATAAAAATGAACTGTTTGAATCGAGTGCAGCAGTTTTGAATAATCTGTTGAAACACGATTTGAGAATTTGTTGTTAATAAACTTACTATCCATGAAAGAAACTTTGAATTAACCAAATAGTTTGTTGTACAGAGGCTCATTTGGAAAGAGAGAAATAAAAAACAAAAATATAAGTTTATTGTGGAGATGAGTTTGTGAAAGAGAAGTGTCCGTTATTTGAAAATAGATTTAGCTGGGCCTTTATTTATAACAAAAACACACAGTTAAAGAGTAAAATAGATCAGTGAGCAAGGGAAATTGTAGTCAAACAATAAATATCTTACCGAGCCTTGTGTCTTTAAAATCTATGGATAGAAACAAAAGAGAAATCAGAATAGTTGTAAACTTAAAATAGTTGATAAAGAAATGATACCTGCACAACACGTAACCCGTCTTTGCAATTAAAAGCATACGAAAAAACAATAATTTTCGTCTTATGAGGCGAAGTAGTGATAAGTAATCTGGCTAGCTTGTAGTTATTAAAACATGTTGAAAGTAGGTATACTTACTCAGCGATAAATAAGATAAGATAATTATAGCCTTTAGAAAATTTGGCCGGTTAAAAATAGACAAAGTCTAATTTTAGAGGCGGGATTTCTATTGTACTACATCGCCTCCGTGATTGGTTTATACGCATCACGTGACAAAAAAGGAGGGAAAATTCTCGTGGAAAGGGATTTCCCCTTCGTCCTTCTGACTTTTAAAGGTGGGAAGGAGAAGCTTAGCACGTGACAGACTGGTTGCGCTCAAAGAGATAGGATATAAGATAAGAAAACATTATAAACTTTAAAATATTATGTTATGTTCATTTTACTGAATATTTACAGTTGGTTTAATAATATTCATATTTTTAAACAATATATTATCGTTCAATTGAGGAAGTTGATGGAGATCACAGGGTTCTGATGCATCAAGTTGATAAAAAGTGGCCGATAGCGTCTGGAGTGCAAGCCTCTCGTTAACACTATGGGGCAGGCACGTGTGCACGTTTCGTCTGTCCCTGCAAGAAGAAGACAAAGGAAAAGAACAAAGACAAAGGAAACGTTGTAACAATCAGAATTTTATTTGCGAAATTATTATTATTGTATTGTAAAGGAAAAGAAGCCTCGGCCTCGGTAGATAACGTTTACGACGAAGAGAGCCGATCAAATCGGAGGAATATGATAAATGGTAATAATATAATTTGATCTTTGTAAATCTTTTCAATCAAGCACTATTAAGCAAACTATAATGAGTTATGGTGTGTTTAACATTAATTGTTATCTATCAATTATAGAATTTGGACATATTGGAAGAGAATATGCATCCTTTCAACAGGCATGGCAGGCCTGGGTAAGTTTGTTACTCTAGTTGTTGTATGAAATAAGCAAAAAAGGCAAATTCAGAGCAGTTGCATAGGAATAATTGAAATGTGCTCTCCTTCTGTGTTTTGGTGTTTTGCTAGCTCATACTGCTATAAGCAATGAGTTGGCATTGCTGTAACCTGGAAAGTATTTTGAATTATTGAAACTGTGTGTTTGGTTAATGGTTTCACTAAATTTTATTGTTGCTTGCAGGTGCTGATAGCTGAACAGAAAAGGAAAGAGTGTCCCTACTTGGTTTTTTGTGTGGTAAGTGTCAAATTAATATGTGGGTTTTAAAATTAGAACAATAATATATGAATGGAACTGAATATAACAATGAACTGAATTTGGAACTATTTAAACAGGAAAAAGCATTGACCATGCATGAATATGGGAAATTTGTGAGATTGATTGGTAGGCCAGAAATAGTAAGTTATTATTAGTATGAATAATTCATGCATGAGCAAGGCCACTAAGCTACATAACAACAGAACTACAAACAATAAAACTACATAACTACAACCTATCAAACAACATAACTACAAACTGAAAACTATTTAAAGACTATCTACAAACAGTAAAAACCTGCATATAACATCCTCCATCTTATTTTGTAGGCTATTTTGGTTGTGAAGAATGAAAAACAATGGGTAAACTATAAGACAATATCATGTAAATATGACTATGAAAAAATATATTGAAAAATGGAATATTGGGTGGTAGGTTGTTAAAAATAGGAGGTTCTTATATGCAGGTTTTTACTGTATAACTATGTACAATATCTACATGTTAAAATACGATATTTTTACAATTTTGGCACCACGTGCCAATTCGGCCTGCTCTGCCGAAAGTTTGTGGGAAGGGTTTTGGGTGACCACCTTCCCACCCTCTTTTTGGGGGGCCTTTCTTTTTCGTTGGCCTTTGCCAATTTTGATAAAAGCCTCTGCTTGTGTTCTGTAAATTAACACATATAACATTGATATGTTAAAGGTTGTTAACATTTTGTAAAAAGATGCAATGCCATTGTTAAAATGTGTATGTTAAACATGTGAAATACAATGTAAAAAGGTGTACGTACACAATTTCATTTGTCGGGATTCTTCTCCCAGTGGCAAACACTAAATTAAAACGCTTGCCGGCCAATTCTGGGAATTGGTCGGCACATTTTTTTTTCAATGCAGGTATACTGCTATATGTTATTTCCTAGGAGAAAAAGAAGATGGAAAGAGTAATGGTTGATAGCAGTTATGAAGATGAGAAATGTACTAATATATATATTAATGTATTTAATATAATTACTTTGGTGTCTTTGCCAAGGGTTATTGCAATATTATTTTCCTTTGGCTTTGCATTTGCCATGTTGAAATGTTCTTAAAATGAAATGTTGAAATGCATGTATAATTAATTTAAGGTTAGTGGAAAATGCTGCTGAGGGAGAATTATGGAAGATTAGAAAATGTTGTATTACTCAATTTACGAAATTCTGATAGTATGGAATTTGTGTGAATAAATAAATGAAGAGCAAAGATTGATAATATTAATAATAGAAAAGATACTTACAAATCTGCAATTGGGCGCGTAAAGGTGTGATAAACGAATGCTGAAGTAAACAAAGGTAGTAAGTAGTGTTAGAAATCGGTACACAGTGACTGTAAACTTTTTGTTAATAACTATGAATACATTCAAGGCTGTTTTAGTTAATCTGCATTTGTTTTCTTAAATGTTTAAACTTTCAAAAGTTATTTAGAAAAATTTTTCACTTACTTGAAATTGGTGCGATCGAAATCTGAAAAGGTTTTTCGCGCGCTCGAGTGAAAGCTATTGTCTTTTGAAACTATAGCAACAATATTAAGATGGCCCCATGGAAAAGAATGAAATCGAGGTCTTCTGGACGCATGGGAACAACGTGGTGTTGGGTGAATTTCTTATGTTACAATAATGCCACATAGTTAAAGTAAGAATGGCAAGGACTATAGATTAGAGTGAACTACGAATTGGTGTAAAAATAGAGAGGGTATGTTAAGTTGAATAATTATCAGGTAAGACATAAGTAGATATATATGGACATTAATTAAAAGTTGACTCCCACACAAAATAATGCTGTGATCATTCAGTAAACTTCTTTCATTTCCCTACAAATCACTATGAAATTACAACACTATTTAGTATCAAAATTTACATGCCAGAAGTTATAATATATTTCTGACTTTATTATATATCATTCATTGTTTGATGGATTGTTATTTGATTGTCTTTCTTTATTAGGTAAACAAAATACAATATTTTCTTAATCACTGTTTTGAATATGGCAGTTTTCTGCAAGGTATATAACTTAAGGTATATATCTACTGTGCTATAAATTCGATTATGTTATACATTACTATAAATTAATATACATACTATACTATACATTACTATACATACTATACATTACCATACCTACCATAAAAACATACTATACCTACCATAAAAATATACTATACCTATTATAAAAACATACTATACCTACTCTACCTACTATAAAAACATACTATACCTACTATACCTACTATAAAAACATATAATATACATACATACATACATACATACCTACATACTATACCTACTATAAAAAAATACTATACCTACATACATACATACATACATACATACATACATACATACATACATACATACATACATACATACATACATACATACATACATACATACATGAGCCGGGTTCGGTCGCTTCGCTCCCTCCCCGGAGCCCGTCAAATAAAAGGAGCTTAATGTGGTTGGCGCGCTTCGCACGCTGCATTCGCTTTCGCTCATGCCCATACATACATACATACATACATACATGCATACATACTATACCTACATACTATACCAACATACTTTTCCTACATACTATACCAACATACTATACCGACATACTATACCAACATACTATACCTACATACTATACCTACATACTATACCTACTATACAAACATACTATACCTACTATAAAATCATACTATACCTACATACTATACCAACATACTATACGTACCATACAAACATACTATACCTACTATGCCTACTATAAAATCATACTATACCTACATACTATACCAACATACTATACCTACTATAAAATCATACTATACCAACATACTATACCTACTATAAAAACATACTATACCTACTATAAAAAAACATACATAACTACTATAAAAACATATTATACCTACTATAAAAAAACATACATAACTACTATAAAAACATACAAACACATGTCGAAAGCTTAAATCAGGAAAATCGTGCAAATAGCGCCTGAAAAATTCATAACTTTGACTTTGTTTTCATTGGGCCTAAAGCGTTGGAAGCATGCCGAAGCAACGCCTACTACAAAAACTACAACTATTTCAACTCAAAATACTAAACAAAGCTATCACCTGTGTTCCCAATTGTTTCCTGCAACTCTCCAGGGTCTTTGAAACAATAAGCAGATCTTTACAAAGGAAATTCAGTTCGTAACACTTTGAAGGGCGCCCTTTGTGTGCAAAACAAAAACACGCGTCTTCTCCAAAAGTACCTGCTGCAACCGAGGGCGAATAACGAAAGACGACCGAAAATTTGCATGGGTCGCCTGCAAGCCGAGGGCGAATAACGAAATTTGATCGACAACCACGTGGGTCGGGCAAAAAGAGCCAATCAAATTGTAGCAAGAGGCGAAACGCGTCACGTGAACAGCGAATGCTTTGTTCGAAAATGGATTTCGCGACGCGAATTTGGAAGTTTCGCGAGCGTAAACCGTCGTTTTTTCGTGATAGCCAATTAGGCGAACTTTAACAAAGAATTTCCCAACCTTTTAGTCGAAACTGTGAGCTCTCATATAGATAACTTTTTGGTTCAGCCGGCAAAGAACAACTCACTTAAAAATAGGGCAGATTGAGGGTCTCAAAAAAAAGCCTTTATGGATACCTCGTTCGCCGTTTCGGCCCATTGTTTTGGGGCGTTCGACCTATTGTTTCGGGTCGAATCTATTGTTTTAGGCAGAGTTTCGAGCCCTTGTCACGTGACATCACAGAATATATATATTAGAAGCTGGGAAACACAGATAATCATTTCCGGGAACATTTGAAAAACAGGAATAATGTTTCTTTTTCTATTGCACCTGTAATACCAGAAGAAGTAAAAACCCAACTATCAAGCTTAAATGTAAATAAAGCAACAGATTCTTATGACATTCCAGTTAAGTTGGTTAAATGTGTAAGTAATGTCCTAACTACCCCGCTGACTAAACTTATAAATGAATCATTTCAATTAGGCCATTTTCCTTCAATGTTAAAGTATGCCAAAGTGATTCCAATTTTTAAAGCCAAGTCAAGAGATGATGTCTCAAACTATCATCCTATTTCGCTTTTGCCTATTTTTAACACAATTTTTGAAAAATTGATGCATATTAGATTAACAGATTTCCTTGTTAAATATAATATCGTATTTGAACACCAATTTGGTTTCCAAAAAGACAAATCTACTTCACTGGCTATTTTGGATTTATACAATCAACTAGTAAATGCTATTGAAGATAAGAAATTTGCATGCTGTATTTTTTTAGATCTCACAAAAGCCTTCGATACGATTAACCACAGTACCCTATCAGATAAATTAGAATATTATGGTGTTAGAGGTACCCCTCTTCTCTGGTTCAAATCATATCTAACCGAGAGGTCACAAAAGGTTTCTATAAATGGTGTGTTATCTGACTCTGGTAAGATTACTAATGGAGTGCCTCAAGGAAGTGTACTTGGGCCTCTTTTATTTCTGTTGTACATCAATGATATGCCCTTTGCATCTGACCTTCTGAAATTTCACTTTTTTGCAGATGATACGATTATCTTTTACTCTCATGAAAATTTAAACTATATTGAAAACGCAGCTAATACTGAACTCTGTAAAGTTTCTAACTGGTTAATCGCTAACAAATTAACCTTGAATGTCGACAAATCTAACTTCGTAATAATCTCGCCTCCTCAGAAAAAGGTACCATATCCAATAAACTTTCTATGAATAACAAAACTATCGTACAAAAAGATTGGATCAAGTACCTAGGAGTAATACTAGATAAACATTTAAATTGGAAACAGCATATTAAACATATAAACATAAAAACTTCTAAATGCATTGGTATTCTGGCGAAAATTAGACATTTTGTTCCACATGAAATTTTGCGCAACTTTTATTTTGCATTTATTGCTCCTCATGTGAATTACGCCCTTATTAATTGGAGCTGCGCAGGTTCAACTGTAACCAAAACCATTCAGCGTAATCTCAATAAAACATTAAGAATAATGAATTTTGAAAAAGTACAACTAGCGCCAAACCACTTTTCAAACAACTAAATATTCTTAACTTTGAAGATAGTTTCAATATAGAATCTGCCAAATATATGTTTGATATTAAAAATAATAATCAAAATTCCATCTTTAGCCAACTTTTTGAGAAAACAGCCTCTCGACATGTTTATCGAATCCGCCAAGCTACCAACAAACACTTTGCAACTCCTGTGGTTAGAACTAATTACAAAAAAAGATTTATTACAAAAATGGAGTTAAAATTTGGAACAAGATACCTCTTGAAATAAGAGAAACTAAAAGCAAAACGTTGTTCTGTAAACATCTAAGAAAATGGCTACTGCAATAGATCCAGCAAGCTATTCGATTCAAAATATCACAAATTTAAATGTGATCAAATTATTTTCAATGACCTCTCCCTCTTCTTGATTGATATAACCATTTATTTCTCGTCCCTTTTTTTGATTTTTTTACTAATTTCTCTTTTTTAATGATCTTTTGTTTTGTTTTGTTATTTTTGTATTCTTAACATCTGATTATTTTGTAAATTAATTCAAGTTCTCCTATGATACTAATTTGTCAATCAAACACATATATAAATTAAACGCTAACTTCATCTTGATTGCTATTAATGATTTGATGCGATTTTATTATGGTATATATTGTGTAACGCTAATTCTATTTCAGTTTACCAATGACATTGTGTTGATTTTGATTCAATAAATAGGGTGCTGGGCTCGAAAACAGTTTTGGTTCTCTCAGCGTCCTAGGCAACTATTTTTATAAATTTATGATGTAACTTTATATATTTTTCCAATTAGCTCTTAATTATACACTAAATTGTAAACCATAATTGATTGTTGCTAAATTATATGAATTTGACATCCATATCAAAGAACTGCCAAGGCCAATAAAAAGTAACGTTTGCAGACAAAGCCAAAGCTAACAGCAAAGGACATCTCTATACAGATGTTATACTTTTACCAAGTCCTGATGCAGAGGAAGTTCCAAGGCAAGGGAAGAAAGTTTGGCTTTCTGAAAATGGATATGCGATAACAGGATGTAGAATTGAGAAGGGTTGGCCGGCAGTTGAAACTGAGAACAATTTACGGTCACTATTTACAGAGAAAATTCCTCTTCATGTGAATTTACAGATACTGCATTCTGTGCATACAAAAATTATTCCACCAACTTTGCCACCTGGTCAATCTCTGGATGGAATGATAATGTTTAGGCTGTTCAAAGCAAAGGCTAGTTATCTCCGATCATCTGAAAAATTGTCTGATCAAAGTCACCAAAGTGAAGAAGATTTGAGCAATGAAGGAAATGATATTGAAGATTTCCCACTGTTGTATGACAATTGCATAACATGGTGGATCCAACATGACCTCTGAAGACAGAAAAACACAAGTGATAACAGAAAATTCATCACAATCAACTGAAGCTTCAAATAATCTTGCCAATAATTAACCCCATGTTATTGATTTAACAGAGGAATACACTGCCTTGCTAAATGATTCATTTCCAGTTGAAGATGATCTAGAATTTACAGAGGAAAAGAACAAAGCAGCAAAGTAAGTAAGCTTCAGTAAGAAGTCATTCTCACCAAAAAACTAGATTTCTGTTATGTTTACTGATGATGTTGGTAATTCTGAAGGAGCAATAGATATGGGAGGCCCGACAAGGGAGTTTCTTACCCTGCTCATGAATACCATCAGCAGAAGTTCGCTGTTTGTTGGAGGTGAAGAAAGCAGATTACTCAGCTGTTTTAGTAAAGAATTGCAAGATGGAGATTATTTGTTGGCTGGGAAGATTATGGCTGTTTCCATTGTTCATGGAGGACCTTGCCCAGAAAACTTTTCACTGATACTCTTTGACTAGATTGTTAAAGGGCCTGAAGCTGTTAAAGTCAGTGTGGGTGATATTTTCGATCAAGAAGCAAAACGGCAACTCAGACGCCTGCAAGACTGCACACCAATTAGTCCAGAGGTTCAAGGAGGAGTATTGCCACCCGACGAGGGAGTTTACCTGACCAACTTTTTCTAGACCAGTTTTTGATGTAGAATGCGAATCCGGATGTTGATCGGGTGAGAGAGGACGCTTTTCCGAGATATGGGGGGCTTTTGACCAAAGATAGGGACAAACAGGCAATCTCTCTGCAAATGACTAACCAAAGTGGAACTTTATCAAGCAAACGGTTTCTAAACCAGCTTTAGTGCAGAATTCGAATATGGTTGTTGATCACATTAGGGGCATTAGGGGGTTTGTCCAAAAGAAATGTGGAAAAGAAATCAGTAGACTGAAAACTGAAATTTTTAGGGTTGATTCAGTAGACCACTGTTTTAAACCAGTTTTTGGAGTAAAACTTCACACGATGGTGGGGAAATTACCGATATAATATAGGGGTTTTCTAGAAATGTCCATAAGCATGTTGTTTGCTGTCAGAGGTGAAATTCTTGGATTTACGAAAGACGAACAACTGCGAAAGCATTTGCCAAGAATGTTTTCGTTTACCAAGAACGAAAGTTAGAGGCTCAAAGACGATCAGATACTGTCCTAGTTCTATCCATAAACGATGCCGACTAGGGATCAGAGGGCGTTATTTTATGACCCCGTTGGGTTCCGGGGGAATTATGGTTGCAAAGCTAACAGGTCTGTGATGCACTTAGATGTTCTGGGCTGCACGCGCGCTACACTGACGATGGCAGCAAGTCTTAACCTTCGCCGATAGGTGTGGGTAATCTTCTCAAACATCGTCGTGATGGGGATAGATCATTGCAATTATTGATCTTGAACGAGGAATTCCTAGTAAGCGCGAGTCATCAGCTTGCGTTGATTACGTCCCTGCCCTTTGTACACACCGCCTGTCGCTACTACCGATTGAATGGTCTAGTGAGACCTTCGGATTGGCGCCGCCTCGGCCGGCAACGGCTGAAGCGGAAAGCCGAGAAGTCGTTCAAGTTCAATCATTTAGAGGAAGTAAAAGTCGTAACAACGTTTTCTTGGATGAGCCTGCGGAAGGATCATTACAGAGAGTTGGGAGTTGTGTTGACAACCGTGAATTCGTACAGATTCGCGTGAGGTGGCTGGAGCTTGACCGATCCGGCCTTGAATGACAGCCAGCAGTTCTGTCGGCCTCACACTCAGACCTTTTTTATATTTTTGAGAACATTTTTTGGAGAAATATCATGAGTAGGAGTGTTTTCTGTTTACAGGGAGACTGTAGTTGCAAACATATGAGACAACTTCTAACGGTGGATCTCTTGGCTCGTACATCGATGAAGAACGCAGCCAGTTGCGATAAGTGATGTGAATTGCAGAACTCAGCGAATCGTCGAATCTTTGAATGCAAATGGCGCTCTTTGGTCTCCCAAGGAGCATATCTGTCTGAGCATCATGACAAAAACTCACGTACCCAGCCTCGTGGGAGGAGGTGCAGCGTTGAGACGTTGCGGCCACGGTAGTGCTGTGTGTCTTGAAATTCAGTGCTTGCGACCCGGCTGGCCGTCTCTCTGAACAGCAGGGCAGCGAAAAAGCCTTTGAACTGCCTCGCTCAGAGCACTCTCGGAGCCACTCCCTGACACTCTGACCTCAGATCAGGCAAGACTACCCGCTGAATTTAAGCATGATAATAAGTGGAGGAAAAGAAACTAACAAGGATTCCCTCAGTAACTGCGAGTGACGTGGGAATAGCTGAAGCTTGAAATCTCTGTTGCTTGCAACGGCGAATTGTAGTCTCGAGAAGCGTTTTCCCGGTGGACTTGTCCAAGTTGCCTGGAAGAGCACTTCCGAGAGGGTGCCCAGATAGATCCCCACAAAGTGTTTCATTTAATATATAGCAACAATTTAATGTCTACTCTACACTGGATCAATAAAAATTCGTCTGGTAAAGTTACCCCATAAATAGCAATAGCTGGGTGAAAAGATTTTGGCCAACCCCCCCTTATCTCGGGAAAATGCCCTCTCCCCCCTGATCAACATCCATTTTCGAATTCTGCACTAAAAACTGGTTTAGAAACAGTTTGTTTGATAAAGTTCCACTTTGGTTAGTCATTTGCAGAGAGATTACCTGTTTGTCCCTATCTTTGGTCAAAAGCCCCCCATATCTCGGAAAAGGTCCTTATAATATGCATTTACAACCCTGTTAAAATTAGACCAGAGTCTTTCTATTCTTTGATTATGGACACTTGGTCCAGCAATAAAGCTGCCTCTGTTCATTCCTCTAATTTCTACCATGTATCTTGCCACATCTACATTTTGGGTACCGCAGTCACCTCTAACCCTTGATGGAGTCCCAAATTTACTGACTCCGTCTATATAGCAGTTAAGGGTTGTTCTTGCTAAATTGTTTGGAAAACACTTAAGATAAATAATAGCTTGACTATGACCATCAATGCATCCGTGAAGCACAAATTTCCGAGAAATCAGTTTATGATTAGAGTTGATATGCCAAAGGTTGTTGGCAAATCCAACATTATAAACTCTTCTAGCAATTGGCAATCTCTGTCTCACTGCTCTACCATATCGCGCGGCAGAGGGGTAAAAAATAATTCGTCGTCATTGCTGCTTGTTGCAGCACATACAAAACACGACCGCGAGCTCTAGAGTCCGTCGTCGTAAACAATCCCCCCCGCGGGCTCTAGAGTCCGTCGTCAACATTTTGACTACAAGCTCTAGAGTTCATCGTCGTAATCAGCTTTCCCCGCGAGCTCTAGAGTGCGTTGTCGACATTTTGACTACGAGCTCTAGAGTCCGTCGTCATAAACAATTTCCCCCGCGAGACCTAGATTGCGTCGTCGACATTTCGACTACGAGCTCTAGAGTTCGTCGTCGTAATCAGCTTCCCCCGCGAGCTCTAGAGTTCGTTGTCGTGCCTTGTTCCCAAATCACGACCGCGTGCTAAGTAAAAAGTGAAAACATAGTCATTCAAAATAGTGAAAAGAAGGAAGAACACTTGACTCGTTGTTTTTCTTGGGATTCATAAAAAAGTTCAGGTATTGCATGCCTTTAGAATACTATTGTCTGTTCTCTATAATTAGCTAGGCCTGTCTATTCTCTATATTACTGTATTAAATTTGCCTAGCTTTTCATTGGTTGTCTGTAAAAGTTGTGGATGTGCCCCCTTGCTGTAATTGTTTTCTTTTCTTCAGTCCAGCAACCTCCATTGACTGAAACTATTAAGAAGCATATTGAAAATACAATCCAGAAGCTACTTTGCGATATTTCAAGACAACCAGCAACAAATTTTGACCGTGATTATATGAACTTTCGAATTGATAATCTATGAAACCTCGTATTGAAATGTAATGAGCTGTTTCAGATGTCTAACGAATTCATTACATGTTTGAAAAATGCAGCAAAAAAATTTCATCAAAATGAAACAGCTGAAGTTGTAAATTGTAGCTACGTTTCCCCCAAAAAGAAGATGGACCAAAGAGGAGGACCAGCTTTTATAATAACAAAAGATCAACTAGAATTCTATCTGGAAAATGGTTTTGGTGTTAGAGATGTTGCAAAAATGCTTTCTGTCAGCAAGAGTACTGTTAAACGAAGACTGCATACATTTGGCCTTTCAGTTGGCATGACATACACAAAGATTAGCGATGAGGCTCTGGACGATAAAATCGAGGCATTAGTGTCTCAGTTCCCAAATTGTGGGTACAGACGAATGTATGGTCTGCTCATGTCGCATTGCATCAAAATCACAGAAAAAAGGGTACAAGCATCTTTACATCGAGTTGACCCAGAAGGTGTGCTCTTGAGAACATTTCAGCTCACTGCAATACAAAGACGAACTTATAAAGTTCCCGGAATATTGGCCCTTTGGCATGTTGATGGTCACCATAAATTGATAAGGTATATACACACTTTCTTTTATAACAATAAAGTTTATAAGAAAAATAAGGAGTTAAATTTTGCCAAATTTCCACCAAAATTTAGCAAAATTTAACTTCAACATATCGATTCAACAAGGAACCTATGTATTATTTTCTCTTTTCTTCAGATGGAAGTTTGTAATCCACGGATGCATAGACCGTTATAGCAGAAAAATAATGTTCCTCTCTTGCAACACAGATAATCAGGCTCAAACTGTCCTAAAAGAGTTCCTATCAGCAACAGAAAGGTATGGCTTACCTTCCCGAGTTAGAGGAGACATGGGAACTGAGAATGTGGACATAGCCTGGTACATGTTCACTCATCCTCTACGTGGACCCGTCAGAGGCAGCTATATTTCGGGAAAGAGTGTGCACAACCAAAGAATAGAACGTCTCTGGGTAGATGTCTACCTTGGTGTTGCATACATTTATTATAACCTCTTTTGTCACTTGGAAAAGGCAAATATTTTGAATGTAGATGATCAGGTTGACTTGTTTGTGCTGCATTTCGTTTTCAAAGAGCGAATTAATGATCACTTAAAAATGTTTGTGCATGGTTGGGACTGCCATAAGCTTAGTTCCGAAAGCAGTTATTCACCAAATCAGCTTTGGATTCTTGGCATGCATGAATTGGCAGGAAAAGAAAATACTGCTCTAGGAGAAGAATTTTGGAAACCAAAAAATCAAGTAAGTGTTCAATGCACACGTAGCTACTAACGGTGCACTTCCAAACTTATTCCAAACAGAGGTGCAGTGTATTTTACCAAAGACAACGGTATTAAAGTTTATTACGTGGCCGACTTTTTTAGTATTAGTATATTAGCAAACAATGTAACTTTTTGGGATACCTAGTACACTAGCTTGTTTCAGAAGCTGTTGGATTCAAATACTGAATTTGCATTGCAGGAGGAGGCCTTGGAATATGGGATTGATTGGAATGGCCCAGTCAGGAATCCGGTGGACAGAGATATTACATCCGGAGTGGAAATATCACATATTCCGTGTCCTTTGTGAGATGTGGAAATGCAATTGTTAAAGATGTCAGTCAACCCAACTGAAAGAAGCACATCGTTTGGCATGGATATTTATTTGAAAGCAAGAAAAATCATGAGAAATTTACTTGCAAAGGATTTTTAACCTTTGTCAAAAATTTTGTTACAAAAGATTGTTTGCTACAATAGTACAGAAAGTAACCCAAGTAGCCACAACAAAATCATAACAAACAAAAAATTAGTATATAATAATAACAATAATAAAGTTATATCGTACTACTTTTACAAGCATGGCGGCTAAAACTTTTGTTTGCATATCTTGCTGATATAGTCAAAATTGAACAGTAATTACCATAACAAACTATTCATAAACCATGCATTATAGCATAACATAACTATGGATAAAAAGTAATTTCCAGTCAGTGATTTTTCCGCGCGGACGTAATTTTCTGATGTTGAATATTCCGCAAGTTGATGTCCAGTCATTTCATTTCTACTTTCTAAAATTCTAGTTACGCAAAATCCATGTTCCAATATCCACTTTGTAAAGTGGCATGGAATTCTTCTTTGAACTCCAAAAAGTTGTCAAATGGTGGGGCCACAAGTGTGAGCAACGATTCGTCTGTCGAGGCCCGAAAGGTCGTTGAAAATTACGTCTATTTTCTCGACGCAAAGCATATCAGCCCCTGTCACATAGCAAAGAAACTTGCAAAGGGCATCTTCGTTCAATCCACGCAGGAAGCATTTCAAATAGTCAAACATTTCCTTTTCTTTTTGGCTCTCTGTGTTGCATTGAAGGAGCTTAGATACACGCTTAACCGTTGGATGCGCTTGATCATAAATTTTGTTGACTGTTTCCACATCCTCAAACGGATTCCACGTTGCAATAGCCATATCCCAGGACTCCCGAATGTAACTTGGCTTCTGGATTATTTCTTGGTGCGCAAGTTCTAATAGAATTGTGCGCAATTCCCTTTGAGAATTCTCTTTGAGCCAAGGGAGGAAAGAATGTCCATCAGGTCTTCATCTTCTGAAATATCTATATACTCCTTCTCCAAAGCAGAAACAATTCTAGCAGACTCTTCAGATGGCAGATACTTCATGAAGCTTTCCATAAGGACATCTTCCTGAAGTTCTATTTCGCCAAAAAATGTCGCAATTATGAATGCTCTATTAAGTTGCAGCGGGAAGTATTTCACTTCTTGATACCCCTTCAAAAAAATTCTACAAATTGATTTCCAGTCGTCCATGCCCAAGTTGTGTCGAATAGAAGGCACCATGGAGGCCATTCCTTGCGGTGCCTTATTAAAAATTCGGACCAAAATGCCGACAGCAGATCTCTGAAAACTCCTCCAAAATCATTGGCCTCTTCACGCTTTCCATTTGTATTTACTGGTATCAGCCACAGAGCATACTTCGAAATATTTTTGTTCTTGAACGAACCGACAAAGTCTTTGAAAATAAAGGTTCTGCCAATTTCCAATTTTAGTTCCTCTCGTTGCCTAAAACAAGATATCATAAATAAAAACATTAAACAATTTTACAGAATTCACGCTACATGAATTTTTATTATGTTTGGCAATTTTTTAAAAGAAATAAATTATTGCTGATTTTTTAAGATGTCAGATAGTCGTGACAAGCCCCCTCCTCTGCCAGGAAGGTATATACTTCATGTTTTTTGGCTTCTTCATAAAAAACTTATTTTCGTAACTTTTTCAAACTATTAGGATTGTTTCTCACATCAATTATTTTTGATAATTCAGAAAATTAGGCCATTTCCATAAATGTTCTATATATTTTTCATGGACTTGACATATCATGTGTACCTTCACAGTTTAGTGTTAGTTTTGGTACTTCGGCACGTTTATCATGTTTCTACTTTACTTTGTTCTGCGATATTCCTTCCCCTCTGATAATTGTTCTTCTCTAATAATCCCGAATAAAATTGGGAAGATTAATAAACCGTAGTGGGAATACAAGGAAGAATATGGCAAGTAGGATTTGTTGAGTCATAAGGCACTTACGGAGGTGTATATGGTCTTTGCGAAATTTGGCTTGAAGTATTATCATCAGCTTCCTGAAAGAAAACAGATCATCAATTGAATAAGATGATGTTACCAGTAATTATTGTTTTATTGCTTTCTGTGGATAAAACCTAAATACAAACTGTCATTAAGAGCAAAAGTCATAAAATTTTATATAATATTAAGACTTACAGTGCCGCCAATTGTACGCTGATCTCCTCCATCCCAAATTACATTAAATGTGCAGGGAGAATTCACACCCAAATCAGATAAAGAAGACCTTCTCGTGTTGGAATCTATCATTGATGTTGATGGACTCTGGATGCGGAATTGAGGAGAGGATTCTTCTTGACACCCAATAAAATTCAATACAACCGGGTAAGGTTTATAACAATATAAGAAAATAGAAAAAACGATTCACATATGTGTAATAATAGAACTCTGTTGATTAAAAAATTTCTGAAAAGTTAATAAATTCTTTAAATGTTTTTTTAATGCATCAACAGCTGCTAAAGCATTAGATTACCTCAATGTCACACTTTTTGTTGAATTTGCGACATTTTGTTAATCTTAATGGTATCACATCTGACCCATCTATCGGCTCTTCAATTAGCTTCCTTTTAGGCCGTCGCCTGTCAATTTTTATCTTACACTTCCGTTGCACATATCGCGAGACTAAGAAATTTTTGCTTAAAGTTGCGTGTTAGCATCTTATTAACAATAAAACGCAAAACCCCCATCTGAAACTGTGCACAAATAGGAGAAAATCGTCCTTAAATTGACGCACATTTTGCATTTCCACGCGGCGGCCATTACAGATAGCTTGTCTGCGTGTCTTCAAAGAATCTATTGTCTTGAGAGAATCTCCTTGGTAACCTTGTAAATGACGCGGGCGCAGATCACAACAAAGATGGAAGGCGACATGGACGAAAATGTGAGGGAAAGAAGACTTGAATTCAAATCTTGTTTTATACATTTTAAAGATGTTTCGCAATCTTTAATGCAGATATCACAAGTTGGTTTTAAGAAATTGATATCTTGCCGGAAAAGATGGGTTGCTTTGGAAGGTGAAAAAACGAATTTATGCCGAGAAAGTTGCGAGCTTTTTTCTGACGAGGAAGTTGCAAACTATTTTGAAAATGATAGGGGCAGTAATGTATCGGGAGAAAGTCAGTTCATTGTAAACATGCATGAAAATTGTTATAAACGAATATGCGATGAGAATAAAATACAGAAAGCAGAAGAAAAATTTAAACTGACAACAGCTTCTGCTATAACTTCGACTGCTTCAACTGAGGAAGTTCCACGAAAATCAACCAGATTGGAAATACGAAGAGATATAATTCCTACTAAACGCAGAAATGGCAACGTACTTGCTGTGCAGTGCATAATCTGCAAGAAAGCAACTGATAAGTTTGTATGGGTGAGTAGGCAGCTTAAAAGTTTTATTTCAAAAATTACCTGCACTACATATAGGGCCTAAGTTGTAGTTGTTTTTCCATGATTAAAATATCAATTCCATTAATCACAGTTCCTTTACGAGTTAAAATACCACATCAAATTCCCTTTGTTCCGAAAATTACAAAAATCTAAGTTGCATCTTCAGTGGTTCCATTTTGTCATGGTGGAACTCCAAAAGTTGCTTGCAGAGAAATTTTTGGGAAAATGCTTTTGGGTATTTCAGCATTTTTGAATTGTTACAAATGTTATTTATTTTCTTTTAGAAATTAGGAAAACGCAAAAGAATGCCGCTTGTCTCATGTGAAACTGAAGATGCTGGATTGCTTCGTGAGGCAGCAACACGAAAGAAGGATGAAAAAATTCTGCTACAAATTCGGGGTAAAGTTTGTGTTGCAATAGAAGTTCGATATCACCAGAAATGCTATAAAAATTACACCAATTTTCTGTACAGAGAAAAAGGAATCAACAAAAACAGAATCATCACTGCTTTATGCAGCTGGCTTTGAAGTTTTTTGCCAAAAATTTATTGATCGCCTTATAGAACATAAGGAAATAAAATACATGACCTATTTTTACAAGAAATTTTTGGAAACTGTAAAAGAGATCGAAAATGTTGATGCAAGCAGTTTTAGAAGATTCAGGTTGAAACAGCGACTCACAAAATTGTATCCACAGCTTGTCTTTCATACTCCTAAAATTCGCAATGAAAGTGAAATTGTGTACGTGGAAAATCTTTCCTCTAAAGATTTGGTGGATGATTACATGTTGAACAAGGGATCTGACAATGAAATTGACGAGAATGACTGTGACTATGATGTGGAGTGTGAAAAAGGAAATGTTAAAGGAAAATCATTTGATGACCCAGCTGTCAATGAGGTACAAATTTTGTATCATGCTGCAATGCTGCTTAAAAACAAGGTGAATAAGTTTTCATTGGACACTCCATGGCCACCTCTTGCAGCTGATATTACAGAAGAAAATGTGAAAAAAATTGTCCAACCAATTTTGTTTAACATGCTTGCCTGGATCTGTGGTTTTTCTGATGATCCCCAGCTTGATGACTATGTCAGTGTTAAAGATAGCCAATATTTTAAAATAATGTCATTGGCACAAGATCTCCTGTTTATTTCTTCAGATGGGAAAAAGCCAACACCAAAAAGCATATCACTCGCTATGGCATTAAGACAACTGACAGGATCTTCCACTGTTCTGAAGTTAGTGAACAATTTTGGACACTCTATGTCTCATAGGTATGTTTTGCGTCACGAAACTGCTTTGGCTGAACTAAATGTATCCAGTCAAGGTACTTTGCCTCCAGGATTTTCAAGGAATGAATGTACTACCCTTGCTTGGGATAATGATGATTTTTGTGAGGAAACAAAAACCGGTAAAGGAACAACTCATATTACAGGTGGAATTATCCTCCAACGAGAGAACTCCAATGATAAAGAAGCAGAGCCAGTCAGAGAGAATATGTCAAGGTCATCATTGTTAAATCTAGAACCAGAGGAGATTGAGCCGTATGTTCTTGGACGTAAGGTTACCGTAAACCTCAAGAAAGCACTCAATGGTATATCAGTTGATGAGTTGTTTTATATGCCAAAACAGGATGCAGCAAGGAAGCTTGACTTCTCATTTGTTCTATGCAGAGATTTTCAAAATGAGTTGCTTTTGCCAAATTGGACAGGTTTCAATACCCTACTTCAAGCTAAAGAAATTCCAGTTGTGTCAAAAATTGGATATTTGCCAATAATTAATGCTTCTCCTACAAAATTTTCGACCATTAATGCTATTTTGCAACGCAGCACACAAATTGCAAACAAGTTATGCGTTCCATATGTTTGCCTTGTTTTTGATGAAGCTGTTTATGCCAAAATTCAGCAAGTCCGCTGGAAGAATGAAGCATATCTTAGCAGGTTCATTACTCGACTTGGTGAATTCCACATGGCCACATCGTTCTGTAGTGCAATTGCAAAGCTATTCAAAGATGCTGGTTTGAGGGTAAATACAAAAATATTTGAAGTTATAATATATTTTATATTTTAATACATTGCACGGTCATTTTTGTGAACTCTATTTAAACTTCTGATGATATACTGATGAGATTATTTTTTCAGGATTTGCTTGTTGAGTCTGAGCTTGTAGCAGAAGGGTCCATCAATGGAGTTTTAAATGGAAAACATTACAATCGCAGTGTTCGAGCACATAAAACCTTGTATGAAGCTTTCACACGTTTGCTGTTTGCAATGTACCTGGATTCACTTCCCACTAAATCACAAGAGGAAATACTGACATTAATTGGTAAGTATACTTCCGCAACGATTATTTTGTTTCTAAAGTTGGAAACTATTATGAGCTCCATTACTGTTTTCATTGTATTTTTGGTTTTTCTGGCCAAACAAGAATGCGTATCAAAATATTTGTGATTTTGCATAATTTTTTAGAGTGTATGGCCGATGCGTACCCAGACGAGGAATTTAAAGATTATGTTCTATCTCCTCAATTGGAATTCTTCCAAAATAAATTCAACATCTATGTCAAAGAAAAATCACAAACCAACAAGACGATGACATTGTGGATGGTCTACATGGAGATGGTGCAGACTCTTCTTGTATTTATTCGAGCAACACGTGAAAACGATTGGGAACTACACTTATCAGCAGTGAGATCCATGCTTCCTTGGTTCTTCGCTGCAGATCGTTTCAATTATGCCAGATACGGGTCAATCTATTGGCTGGAGATGATATCTATCAATGAAACTCACCCAGGTGTGTAATGACTCCCGTGTACAATTTTACTGTGTTATACAGTAAACAGTAATTCAATTCAGACCGTCAAAATGTCTTTGTCTTTGTTTCCTTATTTCAGATGCGCTACCTGGAATTAAAGCAAATTGGACTTGCCAACGACAAGGGCGCTACGGCTTTTCATCTATAGCCTGTGACCAAGTCATGGAACAAACGTTTAACCGGGATTCGAAAACAAAAGGCGGTTTGACTGGATTTACTCTCAATAAATCTGCAGTTCAGCGATGGATTCTTGCGCAGTCTTGAGAGAGGTTTGATTACGAGGCAATGCTATTCTCTTGCTGGGATTTCAGGGAAACAAAGGTGAGAGTTCTTTTCATTTCAATTGTATTGAACGATTGCTCGATTGATGCAAGAAAAATATTCGAACCTCAGTCTCTTGTACGTCATTTATCTTATACCTTATACTTCTGTTTGAACATTTTCCAGCATTGACCTTGCAATATTTCAGCAGCTGCATAGTTTTGTTTGTGCTGATACTTTGTATTTCATACATTTTATGTTAATTTACAGAGCACGCAAAGACCTTGATGTATCCCAGACAGTTTTTCACAACACGCAAATATCTGCTGTAATAGAAACAATTCAAACCATGACAAATCCATTTGATCCTGATTTGAAGGACCTTGTAAACATTACGAGTGGCGAAGTAGCAAAACCATCTGTAGTAAAGGATATGCTGGCAGCAAAGGAACTTGGTGAAGCGAAATTCAAAGAGTTTGTGGATGATAAGGTCACACCAGATCAGCCTGATTTGTTTTCAACAATGACAAGGACGAATCTGAACACCTTTACAAAGAAAAAAGTCAGTTGCAAGATATCTACAAGGAATGGTAAAGTCGTGGAACTAAAAAATGATTCAAAGTTTATTTCTCGTTTGTTGGCGATTGGTGAATCCAGAGAGATCGACATGAAAAATCTGATGTCCTATAGCCTGAGGAAGTACCCATCTCCTTTTGCTACATATGATGGTGATCTGGTCAAAAGCCCAAAATCAAAGCTCCTCAACGAATTACTCAGCCGTGTAGATGACCCAACTGTTGAGACGACGCAAATGCCAGGAGCTTTAATGCTTGATGCGATGGCAATGTTGCAAACTATGAAGCGTATACCCGAAACATTTGGTGAATTTGCAGAAATCATTGTGGAGTTGATACTGAATTGTGCAAAGGCGTCGCATGCAGCAAGAGTTGATTTTGTCTGTGACCGGTATCCAACAATCAGCATCAAAAGTCTTGAGCGAAGCAAAAGAGCTGAATCTGGTGTTACACAAATAAGAATAGGGGGACCGAATCAAAAAGTGCCTCGGCAATTTAGAAAGTTTCTGGGTCTAGGAGAGAACAAAGAATCTTTGATAGAGTTTATCTTCAAGCATTTATGCACCATGCAGTTGCAAGATAAACTGCATAATATTTCGCTCTACTTTTCTCATGGCCAAAGATGTCATCGCTTTTGTGTAGACGAAGAAAACATGACGAAAATTGAAGAAGTTGTTGAATTGAATTCTAACCAGGAGGAAGCTGACACTCGCCTTCTTCTTCATGCGAAGAATGCCTCAATAACTCATCCAACAGTAACAGTAAGAAGTCCTGATACTGATGTGTTCATACTTATGCTAGGCCACAAAAGCATGATTGATGCGTCCTTATACTTTGATACAGGATCCGGAAACCAACGAAGATTACTTGATATCGATAAAATACATGGTCAATTGGGAGCTGAGCTTTGCGAAGCATTAGTTGGATTTCATGCATTCACAGGTGAATTCCACAGTTAACCAACTCTTATTCCACCTTCTCGTAAATTTTCAGCAATTTTTCTGCCAAACAACTCGTTTTTTCTCGTTTTTTTATTTTATATCTATTATTTTCTGCTTAAATGTACAATTCATAGATTGTTCTCTTATCCATTTCCAGGTTGCGACAGTACGAGTGCATTCTTCTCGAAGGGCAAAATAAAAAATTTGAAGGTTTTAGACGACAACCCTGTTTTCGTTAATACATTCAAGCGTGTTGGATCTGCGTTTACCGCAAGCAGCTTGCTAGTAAAGGAGATTGAGAAGTTTGTTTGCCTTTTATATGGTCAAAAACAAGTTGATGATGTTGATTTGGCACGCTACAACCTTTTTCGACTTGGCAAATATTGTAGCAGTGATATGCCTTGCACAAAGGATTCTTTGAAGAAACATATTGGCCGTGCTATGTACCAGGCAGCAATATGGAGGAGATGCTTGAGCCCCGTTGTGAATTGCCCTGACATTTCTGAACATGGTTGGCTTCTTGATGATGCGGGAGGTGTCTCGATAGACTGGATGGATTTGCCACCTGCCCCGGATGGAATACTGGAAAATGTGCAGTGTTCGTGTAAAAAAGGGTGTTCGACGAACAGATGTTCTTGCCAGAAAGCAAATTTGCAGTGCACCAGTCTTTGTCGTTGCAGTTCGTGTTCCAATATTGTTGTTAGTCAAGATGGTGTAACCGAAAGTGATACTGAAAGTGACAATATGGATCCATCAGACACTGATGACAGTGATATCAACGACGACTGATACTTGCCTAATTTCTTTGTAATACTCGCGTGTACAGTAGAATAACTAGAAGCGTCAACAGAAATAACTAATTACAATAAATAGAAGCGTTGACAGAAACGTCATCCAAATACATCCGTAAGATAGAGCATTTAACTCTTTTGAACGCTCCTCCGCAGTTACAAGAAGTATAATCGTGTTCCTGTTTCATAAAAACGCACCTTATCTCGCAAAATTAATTGTTGGCAAAAAGAGCGGAAATGAAAACGTTTATATTAATATTTTTTATTTATTTATACGAGAAAGAACTGCAATTTTAAATTGTTTTTAAATTGATGACGTCATCATCAGAGCCGTAACTTTGCCCCCTGATTTTTCACTGTTGTGCAAGTATACAAACGGGGGATTGTCAATTTTTGGTTTACCATGTCATGAACTACATTTCCGAGCCAAAACCGTTTAGTCTTGCGATATGTGCAACAGAATTCACTTTCTGGAGCAGTTATGAACTCACAGGCGACGGCCTATTTTGCATGACTCTCGGAACTGTAAGTGAAATTTTAAAGTGCATTTTTGAATTATTCCATTAATTATTCCACAAATTGTGCTATCACGAAAAAACTACAGTTTACGGTGGCGAAATTTCCAAATTCGCGTCACAAACTCCATATTCGAAGAGAGTATTCGCCCTTCACGTGACCCGTTTCGCCTTTTTCTGCAATTTGATTGGCTCTTTTCGCACGACTCACGTGGGTTGTCCATCGATTTCGTTTTTCGCCTTGCAACAGGTACTTTTGGGGAAAACGCGTTTTTTTGTTTTGCACACAAAGGGAAGGGCGCCTTTCAAAGTGTTTTACCACCAGAATTATCTTTGCAAAAAGCTGCTATTTGTTTCAAAGACCCTGGAGAGTTGCAGGAAACAATTGGGAACACAGGTGATAGCTTTGTTTAGTATTTTGAGTTTAAATAGTTGTAGTCTTTGTAGTAGGCGTTGCTTCGGCATGCTTGCAATGCTTAGGCCCAATGAAAACAAAGTCGAAGTTATGAATTTTTCAGGCGCTATTTGCACGATTTTCCTGATTTAAGCTTTCGACATGTGTTTGTATGTTTTTATAGTAGTTATGTATGTTTTTTTATAGTAGGTATAATATGTTTTTATAGTAGTTATGTATGTTTTTTTATAGTAGGTATAGTATGTTTTTATAGTAGGTATAGTATGTTGGTATAGTATGATTTTATAGTAGGTATAGTATGTTGGTATAGTAGGTATAGTAGGTATAGTATGTTGGTATAATAGGTATAGTAGGTCTTAGGTATATATGTATGTATGTATGGGCATGAGCGGAAGCGAATGCAGCGCGCGAAGTGCACCAACCAGATTAAGTTTATTTTTACTCAACGGGCTCCGGGGAGGGAGCGAAGCGATCGCGCCCGGCTCATGTATGTATGTATGTATGTATGTATGTATGTATGTAGGTATGTATGTATGTAGGTATGTATGTATGGGCATGAGCGTAAGCGAATGCAGCGCACAAAGTGCGCCCTATCAGTCAATGTTTCTTGATAATATACAACATATATATTAGATATAGTGTGATACAAGATAGTCTTGCATGATTATATATATTTAGTATGATACAGTATTGCATGGTGTCATGTATAGTATTTTTTGGTATGATGTAGCATTGTATTTATATTTCTATTTTTATTGTGGCATTTAATAGCAAGTTCAAGCAGTTTTTTAAGTCTTTGTAGGCAATCATATGTGCTCCAATTTGTTAATTTATTTCCATACTTTGTATTACCCTTCGTTGATAAATACACAGAGAATGAAGAAAATGCACAATCGATGATAGAATATTAAGAACACACAACAAAGGTTCAAAGGATATGATTTGAATTTATAACTTATAGTTGTAAATTATAGTTGCAACAAAAACTGTATATCTTACAACATAAATGTACTATTTACCTGAATATAATTTGACAGTGAAGCGTGCAACATTACATATGCTTCTCTGAAAAGTCATCATTTTCTGTAGTTATTTCTCATAACTAAATTTATAACTATCAGGCCACTACCAGGTTGTTTCTACCATACTAACAATATCTACGCATTCTGTGACATTTCCAGGAGGCCTCCATTTCAGTTATCTATATTTTATTCTACGAGGCCATCTTTACTCTGTTGCTATGGTATTCATATTCAAAATTATCTTCCCAAACAACGCGCCAAAAATATTTTCCGTTTGTTAGTTATTGTCAAAAGCAGAGCCACAGTCAACAGGTAAATTGTTTTCAACTCCTTACTGATATTTTATACCTTTAAATATATATAAAGACAATTACAAATAATACCCGAATTTTTTATTACATGCATAATTATTTCCATGTATTTAATCACTCCTGATTTCTTTTCCAGTCTTCGTTTAGTTTTGCGATTGTTTTCCGTGAACCTTCCTACTGAAGAAAAAAGATTTCGGTATACACTTTCAGTTTAATGTTACTTGGATAATGAGATTCTCCTTTACTATTATGATCACCAAGCATATGTATAACTTATTACTTACCATTTCAATCACAATTAGAATCGTATTCTTTTTCCAGTATTTGCAGTTTAGCAGTTGCCTTGCTGGTTGTTTTTTATTTCGTTAAAAACTTTTTCGGTATGTACTTTCAGTTCAATGTTACTTGGATAATGAGATTCTCCTTTACTATTTACTATTATGATCACCAACCATATGTATAACTTATTAGTTACCATTTCAATCACAATTAGAATCTTATTCTTTTTCCAGTATTTGCAGTTTGGCAGTTTGGCAGTTGCCTTGCTGGTTGTTTTCAATTTCGTTTAAAACATTTTCGGTATGTACTTTCAGTTCAATGTTACTTGGATAATGAGATTATCCTTTACTATTTACTATTATGATCACCAACCATATGTATAACTTATTACTTACCATTTCAATCACAATTAGAATCTTATTCTTTTTCCAGTATTTGCAGTTTGGCAGTTGCCTTGCTGGTTGTTTTCAATTTCGTTTAAAACATTTTCGGTATGTACTTTCAGTTCAATGTTACTTTGTTTGCTTTAAGGTTATCTAATATGGCTTCAAGGTACGGAAGTACAACAAAAAAGCCTGAGCCAGAAAAACAAATAGTCATCTGGCTTGATGATGAAGCGAAAGTAATTATAGCAAATATATATTAATTCATTATTTCATCAGTTTTTTTGCACAATTCACAATAGTTCATTCATATTTCATGGTTATTGTTTTCGTGGAAAATTCTGTCATTGTTTGCTTTTGTATCCTAGGAAATAACGTACAAAGACATTTTCCATCTGAAGAGACCGTATCAGTATCAGACGACCAATGATCGACCAGACATTGTGACAAGAGTATTTCAGCTCAAACTCAAAGAACTACTCGAAGACATACTACACAACAAGATTCTTGGACATGTCACTGCACATGTGTATGTCATAGAATTTCAGAAGAGAGGACTACCACACGCACACATGATTCTGTTTCTTTTGAAAGCTGATAAACCCAGAACACCACAACAGGTATTGTTTACATGTACTAATAATTCTTTCTCTCATTGCTAAATTTATATCCAATGCACAGTCCAAATGTTCTGTACTACATTTCTATTACACAATTGTTAATTTTCATATTCATTGTCAGGTGGATCAACTGATATCAGCAGAGATTCCAGACCCACAGGATGCAAAATACCACAAGTTGGTCTTAAAGCACATGACACATGGACCCTGTGGAAATTTAAATCCTCAGTGCGTGTGCATGGAAAACAACACTTGCAAAAAGCGCTTTCCAAAAGAACAAGTTGCTGACACTCAAATCAATGTCAACGGCTGTCCTCTCTATAGACGACGCTGTCTTCATCCAGTCAATAGAAATGATCGCATTTTGGAGGATACTTGGTGCCACACAACAGACACCTACTCATCAAATATCAGTGTCATATCAACGTGGAAATATGCAGTACTGTAAAAAGTGTCAAGTACATTTTCAAATATATCCACAAAGGACATGATATGGCACATGTTGAAATTCTTGAGGAAAATCAACAGCAAGTACCTCAAGACATTGAACACGATGAGGTGCGCCAGTACATCAACGCAAGATATATTGGACCACATGAAGCTGTCTATTGGCTTCTGCAGTTCCCCATGCACGACAAAAGCCACACAGTCAAGCGGCTCTCTGTTCATTTACCATTTGAGCAACAAGTCATCTTTCATGACAATGATAACGAACAAAGACTCAACAACATTGGTGATAGAACAACACTTACAGCATGGTTTGAACTCAACCAGCAAGATCTAGCTGCACGTCAGTACCTCTACCATGAGTTACCAGAGCATGATGTCTTCCAGGAGCGTTCAAAAACATGGACAGCCAGACAACGAAGAACAATGCCAATCATTGGTAGAGTTACTCAAGTGCAGCCGAGACCTTGCGAGCAAAAGTTTGCACTCAGACTTTTGCTATTGCATCAACGAGGAGCTACTTCATTTGAAGACCTTCGTACAGTAGAAGGTAATCAATGTGACTCCTTCAAAGATGCAGCAATAGCTCTAGGGCTACTAGAAGATGATGCCGAAGTCACACGTTACCTTAATGAAGCTGCCATCTTCAATATGCCTTCGCAACTCAGACAGTTGCTTGCATCATTGCTACTCTTTCAAACGCCAACAGACATCAGGACACTCTTCAATGCCTTTAAAGAAGCAATGAGTGAAGACTTTGTCAGACGTGATCAACTCAACAATCCAGACATAACCTTCCAAGACAGACACATGTATCAATGTCTACATGATATTGACAACAATTTGAAGGTTCATGGTTTGTCCATCACGAATTACGATCACCTTCCTCAGCTACCGGCTGACTTTGTCATTCCAGAACAAGGTGATTTACAATTTAGCATGATGTCAATCATACTTATAAATCAATGTCTAATTTAGCCCAGATGTACTTCTACTTAAGCCAAAATAAACTATTGTTTATGTTTTCAGAGGAAGATCGCATGGATGTTGAACATGAAAGAGAGCAAGGAGAAGAAATGCACACTGCATTGAATCCAGAGCAACGAGTTATTTACGCAGCCATTATTCAAGCAATTGAGGCGCAATCAGAACAAAACTGTCACTTTCTCGACGGACCAGCTGGCACAGGGAAAACATTTCTCTACAACACGTTGGTTCGCAACCTCAATGCTTCTGGACACAAAGTTCAATGTATGGCTTGGTCAGGAATTGCAGCAACACTACTTATTAATGGCAGAACATCGCATTCGCAATTCCAAATTCCAATACCATTGAAGCTGGAATCAACATGCAATGTCTAGAGACAGAGCCAAAGAGCACAAGTGTTGCGTGAAACAACCCTGTTCATATGGGATGAAGCTTCAATGATACCAGCATTGGCATTACAAGCAGTTGACAGACTGCTTCGGGATATCATAAGAGTTGACAAGCCATTTGGTGGCAAATTCATGTTACTTGGTGGTGATTTTAGACAAGTTCTACCAGTTGTTCCCAAAGCAGGAAGAGAGAAAATTGTATCAGAGAGTCTTAAATCATTTCAAATCAGTGATTTGTGGGCACAGTTTCAACAACATCGCCTGCACACAAACATGAGAGCTGTTCAAGATGAATCGTACAGAGAATTCTCAGAATGGCTCCTAAGACTTGGCAACAAACAAGAACCACATGATGCACTTGACAATATCACTTTGCCACATCAAATATGCACATCTTCGCGAGAAGAAATGCTCAAATTCATATATCCCGAGCCAAACACACCACAGTCCCACCTCATGTTGGATCCGGTAACCATGTCAGAACGTTGTTGTCTTACCCCAAAGAATGACTTCTCACATCAAATCAATGACATCATTCTGGAAAGACTGCAAACCCCTGAAAGAACATACTACAGCACAGACAGTGTGATAACAGGATCCAGATGAGGAGGCAGCATATCCAATTGAGTTTATCAACAATCTAACTCCTAACGGAATGCCATTACATCAACTTACACTCAAGGTATGATTTACCTATATGTACCAACTATACATTAATTCTACACTTATTTTAAATATTGATAATGGTCCTTCGATGATACACATCGTAATCTCCAACATTCCTTATTATAGGTTGGTGCAACAATTATTCTTCTGAGGAATCTAAATCCAAAGAAAGGTCTTTGAAATGGCACAAGACTCATTGTACGCCATCTCCGACGTAACGTGATCACAGCAGAGATCATCACGAAGGAACACAGAGGCCAGCAGGTCATGATTCCCAGAATAACATTGTCAACACAAGACACGGAGACGCTGTTCAACATTAAGCGACGGCAATTTCCAGTCAGACTAGCATACTGCCTTTCTATCAACAAGGCACAGGGACAATCTCTCAGGTATGTTGGTTTGTATTTACCTGAGCCCGTGTTCACACATGGTCAGCTATATGTGGCTATGTCAAGAGCAACATCATTTGACGGGCTCAAAGTATTCCTCCCAGAGGAAACACACAGGAAGACAAAAAACATTGTCTTCCAAGAAGTCCTGTAAAGGTCTTCACAAACTTTTGAGCATAAATTGTGTTGCTCACAGAGGGTGTCAGTCTACCAAAATGCACATACACAAATTACGGGGCTCAGATTGTGGTTCTAGCGGATCGGCATTGCACTACAGTGTGATGTTCCCTGTTGTGATATCAGCACAACACTCAGAAAGCAAAGCCGTAAAAAGCTTTGAACATTGCTGGTTTGCCACGCCACTCCAGTCAATAAGATCTGCCAAGAATAATCCGGACACTTTCACAACACTCCAGTGTCCGGGGGTGTTCGCCAACAGCAGCAACACGATCTGGGTCCTCGGTAGCACCCGTATCAGAAGAGATATACTTTGCCATGCTCTCCGATATTGCCTATGGGAGTATGGCTTTCCTTTTCTCTGTGAAAACTGCAATCTCTCCATTAACCATAACTGTTTTAACAATAATTAGCATTGGATTACCCTCTTCTCAACCAATTAACTCATTTACTTATTCATCATAACAATATAGATGACCCGATATTATTTAATACTCCAAATTTGAATTGCAGTTTTCATGAACAAGGAAACCTCGAACAAAGGTTACCCCTTGAAGTTGGTGTTCGAGCTTTAAACTAATGTAACCGGCAATCTTCTTTTTTTACTACTACCAAACTTAATGGTGAAAACGCATTAATATGTGTCACGCGAGTATGAATTCCTATTGAACAATGCTGTCGACATCGCTGAACACTCCACATGATGAAGAAATCAATACTATTTACAGACGGGACAAATTATCTCTCATTCATGTTCACTATTCCATTTATAAAACATTATCGTTAAATGGACGTCAGAAGTATGTGTACATATTTATTTATGCATGTTAAAGCTCATGTCTACCTTTATGAAATTGTATGCCAAAATTTTTTTATAGTTGTGTGTAGCACATAGTTTAAGCTATCATGAATGATACTTACTTTTTACCGTTTATGTACTAATACATTATATGCAAAAACAATGCAGTATTAATTTACTCTCTTCTAATTTACTGACCTTCGCCAATGTGCGTTCTTGATGAGATGCATTTCTGCTCTTCTTCTTCACAAATAATAGCCCTTTATCCGCCATTGAAACAAGGTCGTTGAAAAACTTTGGCCTCTTTTCCATCAATGCTCAGCGATAACTTTTGAAATATGAATTTGAAACAGCTTGGCTTTGCATCACAAAAAGATCATCAAACAGGACAACTTATAATTGGGAAACTATTTCCAAATTTACAGGGGACACTTTCAATGTATGTTACAGGTAATACACTTATGCTTGATTTTTAACTTATTCCCAATTCAATTTCATCATATTGTTAAACCATCTTAATTTTGGTTAGGCCATGAAAACTTTACTGATTGCAACGAAATCGAAAATTTTGATTAGTTATTTAATACCTTTATAGTTTATTTGCTTCCAAAATAGATATTTGATGCCCTGACTACATGTGCCACCCAGTGTTAGCTTGGATTTAAAATAATTCTTGAAGTATTTACCAATTCATTGATTCCTTTTGTTCATTGCCTCCATGAATGTGTCACAAGAAAAATATATTGACATCCTCATCAAACTATTGTTATTTTCAATACTAATGATGGATGAAGCATTCATAGACCAGTGGGAAGATGATTTTCACTCAGTTTGCATTTCAAACATTTTTTTCATCTAATCCACAAGGGCTATTGATGAATATGGCTGCAAAACTATCATGTTGTCCTACAATCACCCTATAACTATCATATCATCATTTCATTGATTATTAATTCTTCCTTTTTGCTATATGATTCTTAGTGAAACAAATACTGAAGTGATTAACCGAAGCTGTCAATGTCACTCATACTTGCTATTCACACCATGCAAATGTCAAATGACTGAAACAAACATTTACTACACTATGCATGAAAAGTCAATGGAATCCTTGAAAAACTCATGAAAGGAGATTTCTGTTTATGTAAGTTTCTATCACATTGTAATTTAATTAGCTTTTGTTTCATGTTATTGCCTCATAGACTGATCTGGGACACAATAACATTGTATTACTTTTATCCTTGGCAGACAACTATCCTTGCTCAAATGGTAGAGTAAAATTCAAGTTCATTGTTCTGCTAACCTACCCAAAGTTACAATTTACATTCATTCAAATTTTTACTATCCCTTCACCAAAGGTTTTCTGCTTTCAAAGGTCAATTGCCATCTTATGATCCAATGTTGCATGTCAATGCAAAAATAGACAGACAGATAGACAGGAGAGCACAGTGAGCTAAGCTATTGTATGTGGGGTTCTAAGAGGCATGAGCGTAAGCGAATGCAGTGCACAAAGTGTGCCCTATCAGTCAATGTTTCTTGATAATAGATA
Organism: Sanderia malayensis; assembly: GCA_013076295.1. Classification (NCBI taxonomy): domain Eukaryota; kingdom Metazoa; phylum Cnidaria; class Scyphozoa; order Semaeostomeae; family Pelagiidae; genus Sanderia; species Sanderia malayensis. The sequence goes on along the minus strand of RQOL01000374.1, from coordinate 2,307,823 downwards.
GAGAGGCGAGCGCAGCGAGCTAACCTATTGTATGTGGGGTTGAAAGAGGCATGAGCATTAGCGAATGCAGCGCACAAAGTGTGCCAAGGTATGCATGTATGTATGTATGTATGTATATATATATGTATGTATGTAGGTATGTATATATGTATGTATGTATGTATGTATGTATGTATGTGCGTATAGTGTGTAGGTATAATATGTTTTTATAGTAGGTATAGTATGTTGGTATAGTTTGTAGGTATAGCATGTAGGTATAGCATGATTTTATAGTAGGTATAGTATGTTTTATAGTAGGTATAGCATGTTGGTATAGTATGCAGGTATAGAATGTAGGTATACTATGTTTTATAGTAGGTATAGTATGTTGGTATAGTATGTAGGTATAGTATGATTTTATAGTAGGCATAGTAGGTATAGTAGGTATAGTATGTCTGTATGGTAGGTATAGTATGTTGGTATAGTATGTAGGTATAGTATGTTTTTATAGCAGGTATAGTATGATTTTATAGTAGGTATAGTATGTTTGTAGAGTAGTTATAATATGTTTCTATAGTAGGTATAGTATGTTGGTATAGTATTTAGGTATAGTATGTAGGTAGGTATGCATGTATGTATGTATGTATGGGCATGAGCGGCAGCGAATGCAGCCCGCAAAGCGCGCCAACCAGATTAAGCTTTGTTTACTTGACGGGCTGGGGCGAACGAGCGAAGCGAGTGACGACCCCTAGTTTTTTAAATATTGTATATTCTCTAATCGAAATTTCGAATTAAATTGATCCAATTATTTTTTCTGATATACTATTCAATGGTAACGCTTCTCTCCGGTTGGTTAAAATCGAGACCTTTCTGGCACGCTCACAAGTGCACGAACATTTGCATCGCCGAAAAAATAGACCTGGAACAACCTTGGAATGGAATCAGACCACGGGGGAAAGGATGGAAATATTACGATCAGAATCATTTGAAATTAAATCATGGGAGAAAACATGGGCCTAGAACAACCTTGGAATGGAAGTTGGGATGGGCGATTCCATGGGCCATGCTGTGGGGAATAGATGCAACTTTGAGGATTTGAATGATGTCAAATTAAATCATCACAGAAAACGTGGACCTGGAACAACCTTGGAATGGAGATCAGAACTCGGAGCTCCCATGGACCATGTGGTCGAGGAATGCTCAAAACTATGAGGTTTTCAATGATTTCAATTTATATCATCATCGACCTGGAACAGCCTTCGAATGCAAATTGCAACTCAGCGATTCCATGCACCATGTGATCGAGGAATGGTTGCAACTATGAGGCCTTCAAAGATTTCAATTTAAATCATCATGGACCTGGAACAACCTTAGCATCGAAATCAGGACTTGGGGCTTCCATGAACCATGTGGTCGGGGAATGCTGAAACTATACATTTATATTTACATTATGTGTCCCGCGAAAATCCACTCTACCAAAATTTCATTACCCCCCCTTTACTACCCATTACTTTGCGTGTCCGACGAAGGGTCATCTTACCGAAACTCAATCAACTTTCATCAGAACCGATTGCTTAACGTGTCCGCCGGTGGATAGTCATTTCCATTATTATCAGAGGGCTATTTTTTCAAATGACTCATCAACATTCATATTCAACGCATATTCAACATCACCTTCTACATCATCATAGTATTCTCTCTTTTGCCTTTTTCTTGCTATGAAATGTACATTTTCATTCTCACCATTTTCACAATTTTGACTGGTATTTTCATCCTGTTGTGTATGGTGAGCCTTTTCACTGCTGTTATTCTTAACATTATTATCCTTGCAAGTTGCAGTCAAATCTTTTGAGCAGTATACTTTGTGGCAGACTAAAAAAAATAGCTAACACCTCCCAACTTTTCACCACATTTTTCATACAGTTTTGCCAACACCCAATTTATAAGTATGAAGAACTCAGTTTAGTTTGTAGGACTTTTGTCCCTATTCCCACCAAGCTACGTGTCCCAACCTCTCGGAACTATCCTTGCCATTTTCTCTTGATTTTACATGCAGAGAGCACAGAGCCAGAGAGAGAACGATGTTGTGTTTACTCTGTATTTGATTTTGACTGACTGCCTGAACTCGGAAGTACAAACATTTATATACATTTATTGAAGTGAAAAACATGCAGGCTTTATGTAAATTAAAACAAAGAAAAGGAAGGGCTAGGTGAAGTGATATTCGGATAGAATGCAAGGTGTGATAATTCAAAGTAAAGCGGTGAGATGAATTAGGAAAAGCAAAATTGTAAAATGAATGGAGCGGATATGAAAGGGAAATTGGAGACAAAGGGTACAAATAAATTTCACTATAAGCTTTCTCAAAAATCTCAAGGTTGGAAATTAGACTGGAAGTGAAAATTTCTCACCATTTGGCATCACAATTCATCGGCCTAGAAGATGGGCATTGGTTATTCAAATAATTCCAAACAGGCTCCCAAATATTATACAAATCTGTTTCCACAACAGGTTTCCAGGAGTTGTTTTGAACCTGGTTTCAAAAAATTGAAATTTTGAGATTTCAATCTTACTGCAACAACAAGAGCAACATTTTACGCACCAAGCTAGAATTTTCTGTTGCTTGCCCCACCACATGGTGGGACAATCAACAAATAAACAAGAACGACAAGAGAACGTGATGTGATGACGCATTTTCCTTGCCAAAAACAATAGATTCGACCCGAAACAATAGGTTGAGCGCCCGAAAACAATGGGCCGAAACGGCGAACCGTGTAATCACAAAGGCTTTTTTGTATGTGGATATATGGCAATGAAATTCACACTGAATGTTTACTTTATTAATTTAACCCGGGTAATGGATTTTGTTTTTCGATTTTCTCCTGAAATTTTGAATTATTCCACTAATTATTTTGCCAATTGTGCTATCACGAAAAAACTACGGTTTATGCTGGCGAAACTTCCAAATTCGCGTCCCGAACTCCATTTTCGAACAGAGTATTCGCTGTTCATGTGACCCGTTTCGACTTTTGCTGTAATTTGATTCGCTCTTTCGCGACTTCACGTGAACAGTCACACGTATTTCGTTATCATGCAAATTTGCCCTCGTGTTAAACAGCAGGTACTTTTGAACAGCGTGTTTTTGTTTTGAACACAAAGGATAACTCGGCGCCTTTCAAAGTGTTTTACGACCTGAATTATCTTTGTAAAGACTTGCTAATTGTTTGAGAGACCTCTGGAAAATTACAGGAAACAATTGAGAACACCGGTGATAGATAGCTTCGTTTTGTTTTTTGAGTGAGATAGTTGTAGTTTAGGTAGTAGGCAACCGCCATTGTTGCTTCGGCATGCTTGCGACGCTTAGGCCTAATGTAAACAAGCCCAAAGTTTTAATAAACAAATTATGATAAGGGGTTATCAGGCGAGCGAAGCGAGCCAAACTGTTGCAAGAGGAGTAGGCAGAAGCATGAGCGTAAGCGAATGCAGCGCACGAAGTGCGCCCTAGCAGCTAATGTTTCTTGGTAATAGATAGACAGGCGAGCACAGCGAGCTAACCCATTGTATGTGGGGTTGAAAAAGGTATGAGCGAAGCGAATACAGCGCACGAAGTGCGCTTTATTAGGCAATGTTTCTTGATAATAGATAGACAGGCGAGCGTAGCGAGCTAACCCATTGTAGGTGGGGTTGAAAGGGGCATGAGCGGGACCGAATGCAGCGCATGAAGTGCGCCCTATCAGCCAATGTATCTTGATAATAGATAGACAGGCGAGCGCAGCAAGCTAACCCATTGTACGTGGGGTTGAAAAAGGCATGAGCGTAAGCGAATGCAGCGCACGAAGTGCGCCCTATCATTCAATATTTCTTGATAATAGATAGACAGGCAAGCGCAGCGAGCTAACCCATTGTACGTGGGGTTGAAAGGGGCATGAGCGTAAGCGAATGCAGCGCACGAAGTGTGCCCTATCAGTCAATGTTTCTTGATAATAGATAGACAGGCAAGCGCAGCGAGCTAACCCATTGTAAGTGGGTTTGAAAGGGGCATTAAGTTTTTCACTTGCCCCCCTCTGGGAAGCGAGCGAAGGCGAGCGCCCCCGGCTAGTAATAAAATATATATTCTGTGATGTCAAGTGACGGTGGTGAAACTGCGGGTAAAACAATAGATTCTACCCAAAACAACAGGTCAAATGCCCCAAAACAATGTGCCAAAACGGTGAACGAGGTGTCCATAAAGGTTTTTTTTGAGGCCCTCAATCTGCCTATGTTGAAGTGAGCTGTTCCTTGATAGCTTAACCAAAACGTTATCTATCTGTATGAGAACTTACAGTTTCCATTAAAAAGTTAGGAAGTTCTTTGTTTTTATTTTCTTAATTGTCTATCACGAAAAATCAACCGTCTATGCTGTCGAAACTTCAAAATTTGTGTCGCTAACTCCATTTTCGAACAAAGTTTTCGCTGTTCATGTGACCCGTTTTGCCATCTGCTGCAATTTGATTGGCTCCTTCGCAACTTCACATGAAGGGTCACACGTTTTTGGTTATCATGCAAATTTGCTGTCGGGTTGACCAGGAGGTACTTTTGGAGAAGAAGCATGTTTTTGTTTTGTACACATTAGATAACTGGGTGCCTTTCAAAGTGTTTTACGAGCTGAATTATCTTTGTAAAGACATGCTTACTGATTAAGGGACCTCTGGAAGGTTGCAGGAAACAATTGAAAACATAGGTGATAGCTTTCTTTTTTTTAAGGAATTAGTTTTTTTTTTGCAGTATGCGACCGCCATTGTTGCTTCGGCATACTGTGACACTTGGGCCTAATGTGAACAAAGTGAAAATTTTAATAAACAAATCATGATACACGATTATCATGCGAGTGGAGCGAGCCCAACTGTTGTAAGAGGAATAGGCATAGCCACGAGGGCTAGCTAATGCAGCGCACAAAGTGTGCCAGCCACAGACAAGCATAGCGAGCTAACCTATTGTATGTGCAGTTGAAAGGGGCATGAGTGTCAAAGGATACAGCGCACGAAGTGCGCCAACCTCAATATGTTTTTGCACTCTCCCCCCTCCAGGAAGCGAGCGAACGCGAGTGCCCCCAGCTAGTGTTAGCAAAATCTGTGATTATCATTTGCAATCAACTTGCAATTCTAATACCTCTATTATAATATTTTTCAATAAATGCCCTCCTCTAATAAACCCCCCCCCCTTGAAATAATGACCTCTTGTAGATGGGCGTGTATTCAAAACACAGAGAGTCAAAGCTACTAAGATGATGTTGATGATGACTTTGAAGCAGATATTTAAATCTTAAATATTTTTTCAAATTATACTTCTGAAACCAGACTTGTTTGGTTGTTACTCAGGGCTTCACGCTAAATGTGATCATCATTAGATGTTTATTAATAAACGTCACCCCCTTTTAAACGCGCCATGGAATAGGCATCCTCTTAAATGGCAATAAATTTAATAAACGCCCAGGGTGTTTAATCACAACAATTCAGTATTTATACTATTGCAACTTTAGAGCTTGGTAGTTTTTGAATCCCAACCTCCAAATATTGAATTATCTCCAGCTGTAATTCGCACACCTCAAATACAATCCTATATATATAATCTACGTCGTCACGTGACCCGCCGACTCTAAACAATGGGCTATTGTTTCTTGAACAATCGACGTTCGACCGAACAATGGGATCAAAGGAATTTCGTTGTATCCATAAAGGCTTTTTTCCTGGGGGTCAATAAGGGTGCAAATTGGTATCAAAATGATCGCTGCATTGTGCCGATCACAGTAAAGTATGTGGCTAATTTCTACTCCAAACGGTTCGGGAGTTATGGCCCATTTTGTGTTCCGACCTTCTAGAAAGTTCCGAGCAGGGAGTTAATGAGATGCAAAACGAGCAGGGAGAAGCACGTGTTTTTTTAGTTGAACGGGCGGCAAGTTGCTCGGTTTTAAACGTAAATACCTGCCGGAAATCAATTGTAAAGACGTGTCAATTGTTGTCAAGACCTGTGGAGACAATTGGTGGACAATTATTTCAAGGTATTTCCTTTATTCAATTGTTTTTGGCTTTAAATAGCACGAGTTTTGTTTTGTTTCAGCTCACGTTTTTCTTTCGGCTCGAGGGCCTAACCAAAACACGAAGACAATTTTGATTTTCTCAGGTCGTTCTGGGCCGATTTTCTCCATTTAAACTTTCGATAACTGTTTATTTACACGAGAACTAAAGTTATATGGCTTTGTTTTTTTGGTTTTGTTGATTTTCCTCTGTTTTTGGACAGTTTTGGCCGAGTTTGGGTTTTGCTGGAAAACACGAAATTTTCATGCCACACGCGTGTGTTTTGCATTCGCGAAAATTAAATTTTAGCCTGCCAAAACTTTGTTTTTTTCACCCAAATACTTTCGATAAATGTTCGCCAAGCTATTAGCTTCATGTTGATATTTTCGTGGGGTGTGTAGGACAAAAATTGGCCACGTTAATTTAATTTGAAAGTTGGTGAATCGTGTTTTAAATGCGATTCTTTTCACGGGTTTGATTTCACGGCTATTTTTGATCAACAAAATCATGTCTTGGACTTCAAAAATGTACAACTAAAATTGCGAAAAGCATTTCGTATGCACCCAAGTACTTTCGATACATATTCGCCAAGGTATTAGCTTCATGTTGCTGTAATTTGAGTTCAAATGGACCAATTTTGACCAAGTTAGGGGAAATTTTGTGTTTTTAAAGTTGGCTGATTAATAAATTTTTCCACAGCTTTTGTGATGGACTGCACTAAATACTCTCTTAAAATTCAAAACAACACTGTTAAGAAATGTGAATATTTTTATCGGATTCGCTGTTTCCTCAGCTACAGTTTGATATAATTTTTATTACAGATTGAGTTTAACTTTTCCAGGATTGATTAAATTTTTGAAGGCAACTTTTTTTTTCAAACTTCACACTGAAGCTATCAACCTTCGGCTTTCAGGGGGGCGGCAGGGTGGGCGCTGGGCGGTCGATTGCCAGGGGGGAAGATCTTACCTCCCACCTTTACTTTCTTTAGAAATGTTGCGTCGTAGTATGTATTGTAGGGTACGTATTGTATGGTATTTATTGTAGGGTATGTATTGTAGGGTATGTATTGTAGGGTATGCATTGTAGGGTATGTATTGTAGGGTATGTATTGTAGGGTATGTATTGTAAGGTATGTATTGTAGGGTATGTATTGTAAGGTATGTATGTAGGGTTTATTGTAGGGATGTATTGTAGGGTATGTATTGTAGGGTATGTATGTAGGGTATGTATTGTAGGGTATGTATTGTAGGGTATGTATTGTAGGGTATGTATTGTAGGGTATGTATTGTAAGGTATGTATCGTAAGTTATGTATTGTAGGGTATGTATTGTAGGGTATGTATCGTAGGGTATGTTATGTAGGGTATGTATTGTAGGGTATGTATTGTAGGGTATGTTATGTAGGGTATGTATTGTAGGTTATGTATTGTAAGGTATGTATTGTAGGGTATGTATAGTAGGGTTTGTATTGTAGGGTATGTATTGTAGGGTATGTTATGTAGGGTATGTGTTGTAGGGTATGTATTGTAGGGTATTTAGTGTATGTTATGTATTGTAAGGTTTGTGTAGTAGGGTATGTTATGTAGGGTATGTATTGTAGGGTATGTATTGTAGGCTATGTATTGTAGGGTATGTATTGTAGGGTTTGTATTGTAGGGTATGTATTTTAGGGTATGTTATGTAGGGTATGTATTGTAGGGTATGTATTGTAGGGTATGTTATGTAGGGTATGTATTGTAGGGTTTGTATAGTAGGGTATGTTATGTAGGGTATGTATTGTAGGGTATGTATTGTAGGGTATGTATTGTAGGGTATGTATTGTAGGGTTTGTATTGTAGGGTTTGTATTGTAGGGTATGTATTTTAGGGTATGTTATGTAGGGTATGTATTGTAGGGTATGTATTGTAGGGTATGTTATGTAGGGTATGTATTGTAGGGTATGTATCGTAGGGTATGTATTGTAGGGTATGTATGTATGTATGGGCATGAGCGGCAGCGAATGCAGCGCGCGAAGCGCGCCAACCAGATTAAGCTTTGTTTACTTGACGGGCTCCGGGGAGGGAGCGAAGCGACCGAACCCGGCCCATGTATGTATGTATGTATGTATGTATGTATGTATGTATGTATGTATGTATGTATGTAGGTATGTATGTATGTATGTATGTATGTATGGGCATGAGCGGGAGCGAATGCAGCGCAGCGAAGCGCGCCAACCACATTAAACTTTTTGTACTTGACGGGCTCCGGGAAGCGAGCGTAGCGAGTGCCCCCGGCTAGTCTCTATTATATAATCTACGTCGACACGTGACCCAGAGGCGCTGAACAATGGGCTATTGTTTCTCGAACAATCGACGTTCGAACAAACAATGGGATCAAAGGAGCGGGCGTTGCCAGTCAAAGGCTTTTTTTCTGGCGGTCAATAAGGGTGCAAATTGGTATGAAAATGATCGCTGCATTGTGCTGATGAAACTAAAGCTTTCCGCTAATCTCTAACCCCAGCGGTTCGGGAGTTATGGCCCATTTTGTGTTCCGACCTTCTAGAAAGTTCCGAGGATGGAGTTAATGAGATGCAAAACGAGCAGGGAGAAGCACGTGTTTTTTTGGTTGAACGGGCGGCAAGTTGCTCGGGTTTAAACGTGAATACGTGCCAGAAATCAATTGTAAAGATGTGTCAATTGTTGTCAAGACCTGTGGAGACAATTGGTGGACAATTATTTCAAGGTATTTCCTTTATTTCATTGTTTTTGGCTGAAAATAGCACGAGTTTTGTTTTGTTTCACCTCACGTTTTTTGTGTTGAGGCAAGGGCCTAACCAAAACACGAAGAAAATTTTGATTTTCTCGGGTCGTTCTGGGCCAATTTTCTCCATTTAAACTTTCGATAACTGTTTATTTACACCAGAACTAAAGTTATATTGCTTTGTTTTTTTTGTTTTGTTGATTTTCCTCTGTTTTTGCACAGTTTTAGTCGAGTTTGGGTTTTGCTGGAAAACACGAAATTTTCAAGCAACAGGCGTGTGTTTTGCATTTGCGAAAATTAATTTTTAACCTGCCAAAACTTTGTTTTTTTCTCCCAAATACTTTCGATAAATGTTCGCCAAGCTATTAGCTTCATTTTGATATTTTCGTGGGTTCTGTAGGACGAAAATTCGCCACGTTAATTTAATTTGAAAGTTTTAGTGTTTTTAAAGTACCTTGATGAATTCATTTTTTCACTTTCAGAAGAAACGGCTTTTAGGGGGGGCGGCAGCGTGGGCGCTGGGTGGTAGCTTGCCAGGGGGAAGTATGGTAGGGTATGTATGGTAGGGTATGCATTGTAGGGTATGTATTTTAGGGTATGTATTTCAGGGTATGTATTTTAGGGTATGTATTTTAGGGTATGTATTGTAGGGTATGTTATGTAGGGTATGTATTGTAGGGTATGTATTGTAGGGTATGTATTTTAGGGTATGTTATGTAGGGTATGTATTGTAGGGTATTTATTGTAGGGTATTTATTGTAGGGTATGTATTGTAAGGTATTTATTGTAGGGTATGTATTGTAGGGTATGTATTGTAGGGTATGTTATGTAGGGTATGTGTTGTAGGGTATGTATTGTAGGGTATTTATTGTAGGGTATTTATTGTAGGGTATTTATTGTAAGGTATTTATTGTAGGGTATGTATTATAGGGTATGTTATGTAGGGTATGTGTTGTAGGGTATGTATTGTAGGGTATGTATTGTAGGGTATGCATTGTAGGGTATGTATTTTAGGGTATGTATTGTAGGGTATGTATTGTAGGGTATGTATTGTAGGGTATGTTATGTAGGGTATGTATTGTAGGGTATGTATTGTAGGGTATGTATTGTAGGGTATGTATTGTAAGGTATGTATTGTAGGGTATGTATTGTAGGGTATGTATTGTAAGGTATGTATTGTAGGGTATGTATTGTAGGGTATGTATTGTAGGGTATGTATCGTAGGTTATGTATTGTAGGTTATGTATAACAGAGTATGTATTGTAGGGTTTGTATTGTAGGGTATGTATTGTAGGGTATGTTATGTAGGGTATGTATTGTAGGGTATGTTATGTAGGGTATGTGTTGTAGGGTATGTATTTTAGGGTATGTATTGTAGGGTATTTATTGTAGGGTATGTATTGTAGGGTATGTATTGTAAGGTATTTATTGTAGGGTATGTATTGTAGGTTATGTATTGTAGCGTATGTATTGTAGGGTATGTATTGTAGGGTTTGTATTGTAGGGTATGCATTGTAGGGTATGTATTGTAGGGTATGTATTGTAGGGTATGTATTGCAGGGTATGTATTGTAGGTTATGTATTGTAGGTTGTGTATAGCAGAGTATGTATTGTAGGGTTTGTATTGTAGGGTATGTATTGTAGGGTATGTTATGTAGGGTATGTATTGTAGGGTATGTTATGTAGGGTATGTGTTGTAGGGTATGTATTTTAGAGTATGTATTGTAGGGTATTTATTGTAGGGTATGTATTGTAGGGTATGTATTGTAAGGTATTTATTGTAGGGTATGTATTGTAGGTTATGTATTGTAGGGTATGTATTGCAGGGTATGTATTGTAGGGTTTGTATTGTAGGGTATGCATTGTAGGGTATGTATTGTAGGGTATGTATTGTAGGGTATGTATTGCAGGGTATGTATTGTAGGGTATCTATGTATGTATCGGCATGAGCGGTAGCGAATGCAGCGCGCGAAGCGCGCCAACCAGATTAAGCTTTGTCTACTTGACGGGCTCCGGGGAGGGAGCGAAGGCACCGAGCCCGGCCCATGTATGTATGTATGTATGTATGTATGTATGTATGTATGTATGTATGTATGTATGTATGTATGTATGTATGTATGTATGTATGTATGTATGTAGGTATGTAGGTATGTAGGTATGTAGGTATCTATATATGTAGGTATGTATGTATGTATGTATGGGCATGAGCGGGAGCGAATGCAGTGCGCGAAGCGCGCCAACCACATTAAACTTTTGTTGCTTGGGGGGCTCCGGGGAGGGAGCGTAGCGACCGGCCCCCGGCTATCTAATATATATATTCTGTGATGTCACGTGACGGTGGCAAAACTCTGCCTAAAACAATAGATTCGACCCGACACAATAGGTCGAACACCCCAAAACAATGGGCCGAAACGGCGAACGAGGTATCCATAAAGGCTTTTTTTTGAGGCCCTCAATCTGCCCTATTTTTGAGTGAGTTGTTCTTTGCCTGCTGAACCAAAAAGTTATCTATATGAGAGCTCACAGTTTCCACTAAAAGGTTTGGAAATTCTTTGTTTTTGTTCGCCTAATTGGCTATCACGAATAAACCACGGTTTACGCTGGCGAAACTTCCAAATTCGCGTCGCGAATTCCAATTTCGAACAAAGCGTTCGCTCTTCACGTGACGCGTTTCGCCTTTTGCTGCAATTTGATTGGCTCTTTTTGCCCAACCCACGTGGTAGGCCTAATGTAAACAAGCCCAAAGTTTTAATCAACAAATTATGATAAGGGGTTATCAGGCGAGCGTAGCGAGCTAACCTATTGTACGTGGGGTTGAAAGAGGCATGAGCGTGAGCGAATGCAGCGCACGAAGTGCGCCAACAACAGGAGAGCGCAGCGAGCTAACCTATTGCACGTGGGGTTGAAAGAGGCATGAGCGTTAGCGAATGCAGCGCACGAAGTTCGCCAACCACAGGCAAGCGCAGCAAGCTAATCTATTGTACGTGGGGTTGAAAGAGGCATGAGCGTGAGCAAATGCAGTGCACGAAGTGCGCCAACCACATTAAGCTTTTTCACTTGCCCCCCTCCGGGAAGCGAGCGTACGCGAGCACCCCCGGCTGGTTTAGTTGATTTAAACTGTGATTTACTGACCCAGATAGCTCTTTTGTAAAATCTCAGACCCCAAATATTGACATGGACCCCTCCGCATAGAGAAAGGGAGTAACCTCCCAGGGTCATATCAAGCAAACGTTTTCATCGGTTTACAAAGTTTCTCAAGACCACATACAATAAAAAAACTCATCCATCAGTGTTCCTTACACCACACCGTGGGATATTTATCAAACACAACAACTCACTGTGCTTGTAAGAGTATCTTGAAAAAGTAAATTTTTTAATTTTGCACTCTAAAGTCGAATTTGTAATGGTTTATAATAAGCAAAAACGAGAACGAAATAAAAAAAATCAAACAAGATTTCCCATGCAAAGTATCATTTGAGATGCATATCAAATCGTCATGCAAGTCACAAATGAATGCATGATGCATTTTTATGTTACCGAATCATAAAACAAAGGCAGGGAACAAAACTATAATTAATGAATTGAATTTTACGCATGAAAATAGAGATGGAACTATTTAAGTAATATAGGATTTGCAATAATATAGGTAATAATTTAACGATGGTATCAATTGGAATATATCAACTGATTAAGTATATGGTGATATAAATAAATAATTCAGAAGGCTAGCAAGGGTGAATAATGTTTTGACCAATGAGTGCTTTGTTTTGAAATATCCCATCTACCAATCAGAGGGCTTAAAAGACAATGAAATTGTCAGACAAAGCAAGAAATGGCGGCCATTGAGCACACGAGCTGTGAGAAAGTGCCGTTCCAGTTCCAGCTCCTTGCATTTGGATTTTTGTAATAACAAACCAAATCAAAGATTTTTTCAAAGATGAATGGTTATTCCAGAATTCTACCGTTTGCATTTTGGAAATTCCCCCTGAAATCGTAGTTATGATCATTTAAAGTTGGCCTAAGTTCCCTAGCTTCTGCGGGTTTGCACAACAGCTCAAATTCAACAAAACCGAAGGTAAAAATCGCAAATTAAACAAATACCTTGTAGTTTAGTTTGTTCCTTTAAATCCATGTTTATCATTCTACACAATACAACATATAAGGTTCTTTATCAACATCCATTGCAACTTAATTCCTTATTTTCGTGCCAAAACACGAAGACTGTCCAGCACGTCCAGCTTCTGCAACAATAACAAACAACATGCAAAACAACGTGTACCAAACGCCGTGGGCTGATGTATCCAAAGACATTGCCTCGTTTCCCATCAATTTTGTTTACTTTTTTTTCCAAGAATCAGCTGATATTTTTAAGCGAATGTTTCTGGTCGTTTTTCTGACTTACTTATCCCTTCGCTTCTTTGCTTTTTGTTAATTTTTGTCACGAGTTTTTGTCCATGGATATTTTCATTCATGGATTTCATTTTTAGCGGGAAAATAAGTAGTCTAGTTGGCGGAAAAATTAATTGTTGCAACTGAAAGTTTCGTATTTTATGTTCATCAAAATAATTATTGAGAATGCCGAGATTTACAAATCAGTACAAAATCATAACAGTACTATTCATTTTGGACAGATATGAATGAGAAATTCCTTTCAAAAGGCACATTTTTCCAAGCTATAAATTAACTCACTGTTTGATTTTGTATTTCATAGAAAATTAGATTCTCGTCATAGCTTCATTAGTTCCTACCTGTGATCAGCAAAAGACTCTTTAGCTTTTGGGGGAACACCACTTTAGTTATAAGAAAGCAATTTTTAATTAGCTGTGTTGTGTTCTATCCTACTTAATTATTATATTTTTCTTGTTCTTTTGTCTCTATTTTAATATTATTATTATTGTATATTTTTTTCGTTTATTGCATGTTAAATACAATCACTCACCGGGAGACACCGAGTCTCCTGAGGCGAGCAAAGGAGATACATTTTGAGATACATTTTGGTATAAAAGCAGTAAAAAGAATTCTATATAAAAATTAAATATCAAAATAAGTTCTGTTATTTAAATAGATATTGCTTTTCGTAGAATATGTGCAGTGCTAGTTAGTACAATTTTTTGCATCTCTTGCAGTTGCAGATTACCAGGAATTTTGTCGAGATGCTTTTGAGTTTGCTTCTTTATCATGCCAAGGGCTCCAACAATAACTGGGACGGTGGTAGTTTTTAGACTCCACATCTTTTGGATTTCGATCTCTAGGTCCTTGTACTTGCTGAGCTTGTCAAACTCTTTAGGTGCAATATTTTGATCACAGGGTACACTCATATCAATAAGGAGACAGGTCTTTTCTTTAACATCTTTACTCATTATGTCAGGTCTATTTGCCTGTATGGTTCTGCCAGTATGGATAGAAAAGTCCCATAACAGGGTAACATTTTGACCTCAAATAACTGGTTCAGGTTTGTGTTCGTACCAGTGTTCACACGTTTTGATGTTGTATGAATTACAGATTGTCCAATGCAATTATTGCTCAACCCTGTCATGTCTATTTTTGTATTCGTTAAGTGCCAGAATTGGGCACCCTGATGTAAGGTGGCCAGTAGTTTCCTTATGTGTATCACAAAACCTACACTTTTCATTAGCAGCATTTTTTAGAATGTTTGCCTGGTCATTTCTTGTGAAAAGAGATTTATCTTGGGCAGCTAAGATGAAACCTTCCATCTCTGCTTTAAGTCCAGAACTCCTTAGCCACTGATGGGTTGTGGTTTGGTCTACATCAGCTTGTTGGCAGCGGAGTGGGTACTTGCCCTGCAGAGATTTCTGGTTCCATCTTTCTGTAGTTTGCTTCATACTACAACTGTTTGCACCCAACTTTGAGGACTTAGCTTGTTTAGCTGCTGGGAACTCGTCATTCCTATCAACTTTGTCTACAAATTCCAATTCTCTCTCATATTTGTGTGCTTCTTTATTAATAGAGAAAGGTTTCTTGCTTTGTTCATGCTGGTGAACTAGATTAATCATTCAATCTTTAGACACTGAGAGGCTGCCATACCTATTGTTGAGGTCTTGTAAGCTGTTTCTAAATTTATAATACCTCTACCACCATTCCTCCGCGGGAGATAGAGATGATCAACGTCTGCCTTTCGGTGATGCATCCTGTTGGAAGTTAGTAGTTTCCTTGTTTTAGTACCCATTTGTCTTATTTCATCCATTTTCCAGTTCAGAATGTTTAAACTGTATTGGACGACAGGGACAGCTAGGATATTTAAAGCCTCAATACGATTTTCGGAATTCAACTCCGTCTTAAGCACTAGTCTGATTCTTCTATAGTATTCTTTCCTCACCTTTTCTTTCATTGAGGCATGATTAATGCCATGCCCTTCGGCGACACCAAGGTATTTGTTGGCTTCCTCTGGGTCTAACTCTTTGACAGTAGTGTTTTGGTCCAGGGTAGCTGATGTTGTTGTTTTCAGTCTGCCTTTGACAAATGATTATTGTTATTTACTGTTTTCTATTAATTCGCTTTGATTACAATTGCTAACCGGGTCACTCCAGTGACCTTAAACAAGCAAAGGATTCCAAGAGCTTTAACCATGTCTAAACGAACATAAATAAAACACACACAAAAAAAAGTTAAAATCAAGTTGATAGAGTCTTTCGTAAAATATGGGCTGTACTTGTAAGGACAATTTTTTGGACTTCTTGGAGAGACTGTTTACCGGGTATTTTGTCTGGGTGCTTTTCGGTACCCTTCTTTATCATTCCTAAGGCTCCAACAATAACAGGAACAGTACATGCTTTCAGGCTCCACATCTTTCTAATTTCTATTTCCAAATCTTTATATTTACTGAGCTTTTCAAATTCTTTTACTGAAATGTTTTTATCTGAGGGTACGCTCATATCAATTAATAGACATGTTTTCAAAGAGTGGTCCTTCACAATAATGTCTGGCCTATTTTCCTGTATGGTTCTGTCTGTGCGTACAGTAAAATCCCACAAGATAGTAACATTCTTCCCATTAGTTACGGTTTTCGGTTCGTGTTCAAACCCATTTCTAGTAGTCTCTATTCCGTAGTGGTGACAAATACCCCAATGAAGGTATTGACCCACTCTATTGTGTCTCCGAACATGCTCACTGGGGGCTAATACAGAACAACCAGATATAAGATGGTCAACCGTTTCAGTACTTTTGTCACAAAACCTGCACTTAGCATCTGCACCATTTTTTAAGATATGTGCCTGGTAATTACGTGTAAATAAACTCTGATCTTGTGCTGCTATGATGAAGCCTTCCGTCTCTGCCTTCAGACCCGAACTACGTAGTCACTGATGGGTTGCTGTTTGATCAACATCAGCTTGTTTGCTTCGGGTTAGGTACTGTCTATGCAGAGGTTTTTTGCTCTATCTCTCAGCAAGCATTTCTTGTCCTTTGTTTTTAGCACTAATCTTAGCCTTCTTTGCAACTTTAGTCGCACCTAACTGTTGTTCTTCGACTATAGGGTCAACTTCAAATTCCCTCTTTCAAATTTTTTCCCTTCTTTCAAGATTTAATGGAGTTTTTTAATACTTGCGTGTTGCAGTACCAGCTGCAACATCCAGTCGTTTGAAAAATGTAAATTTATTATTATTGTTATTGTTGTTGTTATTATGATTTTTATTATTATTGCTACATTTCATTTTGTTTGACAGCCATTGATTTTTAACACTTACATGCGCTAACAATATATTAAGTTCAAGAATTTTTAATAATTTTTGGAGCTTTCACCTCACATCTGAGGTCTCCTCAGCCAACTGATTTTCGGTAGCGTTGGACATGTTAACGCAATTTGTTCAAATTAATCCTTTTTGGAGCTACTACAACATGCTTGAATAGAAGATTCATGCATTATTCATTGTTTACTCGTCTTTTTCTCGGGATATTCATGTTCCCCCCATTATTCTTTTGAATTCAATTCTGGTGTAAGTTCTTGGATGTAAACGACTTCTGAAACTTGCCTAAGCAAAGGGTCTCCTGGATAAGTGGCTAAAGCTTTAATACTTCTAGCTGATTCACCAATATATTTTTCTCCACATGGTCCACACACTTCACTGCCAAGGCAAGATATCTCATACACAATGTGTCCTACTTTACAGTTCTTCAGAAGAATCTCACAAAGAGTGAGTTTTCAGATGGCAATGTCAATGAAACGCTTTGTATTGTATGGGTAGTGGATTGTGGGGTAGAGTCAACAATTGGTTCAATATGAGAAGATGGCGATGCTGGGATTATTGGATGTGAAGGTTGTGGAAGTTTGGGCGTTGACCAAGGGTCAGAAACAGATGGTGCATTGGAACAAAGCCTGAAGATGAAGAAGAAGGAAGTCATGACGGTGTTGGGGGGTCTTCTCTATCTCCTTCCTCTGCAACTTAGGTGTCTGCTAAAAAGGATAAAAAGGATACAGCTCTAGAACTCTAGAACTCAGAACTCTACAATACAGCTTTAGTCTATAAAGGAGAAATGTTACTAAGCATGTTACAGAGCCTAATGCTTAATGTGATGTAATTCATATGATGTCATGCAGTAAATATATGCCCTCTTTAGAGCTATAAAAGAAATTTATCAGTTATAACATTCTAACCTCCAGTGTACACTTAGGTATTAAAAGTATTCGAACGCCTGATGAAAAATGGCGTCTAGAAGTGGCCCTAGGCCTGAGCAAGAAAATTTACATAACAATGTAAGACTACCAAACGGGTTTCAATAGCGAATTTCTTTAGCATAAATATACTCAAAATTTCATAAATTTTCAAATGAAAACATAATTTAAACTATATCATATTGTTTTACAATAATATTAAAAGAAAACTGCGAAGAGGTCCTTTAAAAAATGTTTACGAAAATTTATCGAAGTGGAATAATTAAAACGCCAATAATTATAATTTCTTTCACTCAAAGCCACGCAAATTCTCTCTCATTTAAAAGAGAATGCTTTAAAATTTTGAAAAATGTAAACATTTTTCATGTAACTGTCTTGACCTTTTACAACTCACGGTTCAAGTCTTTGTTTACAACTTGAGAAGCACATGTTTTGTTTTTCAAATTTCAAAGTGGGTTTTAAAAAATTGAATTCTCGTTCACTTCAGAAAATATTAAGCCCTTAAGAATTATATCAAATGGTAATATTTGAAACAAATTATAGGAATATCCATGTCAGATTTTTTGTTATGGCGCTTAACCTTCTTTTGCTACTCTGGAAAAAAAATTACGGAAAAATAGGTTTTGTCAAATCAAATTCCTAAAATGATAAACAAAGACGTAAACCTTTGAATTGTAAAAGGTCAAGACAGTTACATGAAAAATTGTTTTATTTTTCAAAATTTTAAAACATTCTCTTTTAAATGACAGAGAATTTGCGTGGCTTTGAGTGAAAGAAATTATAATTATTGGCGCTTTAATAACTCCACTTCGTTCAATTTTCGTAAACATTTTTTAAGGGACCTCTTCGCAGTTTTCTTTTAATATTATTGCAAAACAACATGATTTAGTTTAAATTATGTTTTCATTTGAAAATGTATGAAATTTTGAGTATATTTGTGCTAAATATATTCGCTATTGAAACCCGTTTGGTAGTTTTATATTGTTATGTAAATTTTCTTGCTCAGGCCCAGGGCCACTTCTAGACGCCATTTTTCATCAGGCGTTCGAATACTTTTAACACCTAAGTGTAGATAGATCTTCATTGGAACAAACTCTATTTTAAACGATTGAACTAATACAGTCTCCTAAAGTCGTTAAAGTCTATTTATTTGAGTCCACAGTCTAACGGAAAGTCAGAGATTAGGTTCAAAAGAGGACAATTAGCAAAGACAAACTATCTTCTTGTTCTCAAATATTTTACAATAATGTCCATATGTTGGCACATTTCTTTTGTGCCCATCAGTTCTTTGTGCAAAACCTTGACGACTTTCATTTTCTGCGTTGTTGCTCGATAAAGGCAAGGCACAACTAAACCGTTTTCTCTTTTTTTGGACAAAGGGAGAGAGGTTGTGATCCTGTTTGTCTTATTGTTGTTCAAAAGTAGGAATGATAATTCCATTCGAATGTGTCCAACAAGGATAGTTTCTGAATTTGCAATTTCACTAAAATGATGTCCTGATCGAGCCCAAGTGGATTTTTCCTTCAACTCTTAGTAAAGTAATATACAGCAGTGTACTGCATATAAGAAACATAAATTTAAGAAACACAGACCCTGATGTTTCAAATAATACCCCATTTAATAAGAAACAAGTACAAGTCTGAAAGATGCTTACTTCTTACATAAAAGTTGTGTTTATATTAAAACCTTTAAAAACATAACAGAACATAAAAACTGTACAGCCCTCTTTTGCCAGTTACTGAAATATTGTTTTTATATTTTTGAGGATTTATTAATTTCCCTTCTTCTCCTTCTTCTGCAGTCATTAAGAGACCTTTTTTGGAGAAGCCTCTGTCAAAAGTTTTGGTATTTCTGCATGTCAGTCCAAGCATGGCCAGCCCACTTTGTCAGAAGTATTCTTCTTTCTGAAGCAGAGTAGAATTGACCACATCTGTTAAAGCTCTCATCATTTTCTAAATATGAATCCTGTTGATGACCAATATGCTTCTTCATCATGGAACCCCCTCTTTCATCCACTGGTTGTAGTTTGTCGGCAACTCCAGTCGCTGACAAATGACTGGAGTCGCTGACAAACGACTACTACAGTGTTAGATTCTTCACAACAAAGATTTTCACAACTGTGAAAATCTTTTATGCACTGGCAGGCCAGATTATCATGAAAAAGAACATTTTCTTGGCTTTTGTCTATGGCCGGTGCAAAAGTATTCCTGACCCATTGTTAGGCAACAGCACCACCCATCCACCCATTATCCTGCCAATATATGTGAACATAATTGCCAAATGATTGCAATTCAGCGGGCGTAACATGAAATTCACCTCAAAAAAGGATTGCATTGCAAGAGGAATGTTCTCCAGCTCTGTATATTGCATGTAGACTCATTACATTGTGTCCCCGTGTTTTTGCTCAATGCCTTCGCTCCATTAACAGGGACTTATCACATTGGAGCAGCAAAAACCGGAATTCTGGAACAAATTTTTGCCCCTCCATTTGCAGAGCAGGATTTCAAAATACATTGTTGTGATTGGTGTATTAAAAATTTTCATCAATATCAAGGTTTTTAAGATTACCTTAGCTTGGCATGAAACTATAACATTTCAAATGCAGTTACAAATGAATTTCTCCAGAACAAATGCCAATGTATGAATTTGTTGAAGCAATGATGGATAATGATGGAGTTGTCAGAAAGATTCTCAGCGATTCATGTATAAGAAAAATTCTCAAAGCAGTAATGCATTTCGCTGGATCATGAAAGACATTTTGTTTGAAGTTTTCCATGAAAGTGTTATGCATTTTAGAGGAACTTGCAAATAGCCCTGTATTTTGAAGCTCAGAACAATTTTTGATAGAATTTGCTGGAACCTCTCATTAAGGGTTTGGCTTTGCAAAAGTAATGTTTCCAAAACCATTACTTTTACAACCATTTGAATGTACCAGTTCTCCATCTTCAACCCCAGAAATCTGAAAAGTCCTCCTTACCGTGTACAACTCTATGATTCACGCATTGATTTTGCTGCTTAAATTTCAAGACATTTTTTCTCATTCTTTCACAAAACTTTTTTTCCAATTAAAATCATTTTACCGCCTCAAATTTTCCACTGTATTTGGTTTGTGTGCAAAATTCACTGCCACTGACACTAACACTGACGCCAGTGGGTTTTTATTTCATATCAAATATCCCACCAACCAAAGCTGCAAAATAGACCGGCATCCCTCCAGACCATTGTCCTGGATTTTATTCGTAATAGGGTCGTGTCATAAAACGCTTAAGAATTAATGAAATCAAGGCAAATCATTTTTTCCAGCTTCTGCATTAGATAGATAAGTCCCTGTTGGGTAGCAAGAGTCAAGCTAAACACAGGGATACAATGTAATGAGTATAGGTTGTATGAAAAGTTGGAGTGTGCATTGTCATCAGTCAAGTCCACTGGCAAGTTGGCTGATCCACACGGAGGTGCTTCCTTTAACGTTATAAGTCATTTCTTGGTCGAGCAAAAAGGGAAGAGGGACTTGATCCACGATCCTTGATAAATGTGGAAATTAAACATGTTGGTCATGCGTGTGTGACAAAAGTTAATCTTTCGACTGGACAAAAACAAAATTCCTTTAATAAATAATGAAATATACAAGTCACTATAGGCTGGCAAAGAAAGAACTATTTTTTGGCACACAATGTTGTAATTGTGAAGACATTAATTGACAAAAATACTTATTAGTATCTTCAAATGAAAATGTGGCAACAAATCTTTATATGTATATAGTAAATAGATATACATACTGTATATTTTATATGATAGCATGAAGGAATATATGATTTGGCTACTTTGTTTTGGATTGTTTTTAAGAAAAATTTCCAAAGATTACTTTATTTGAAAATACAGTGCATCCTATCTTAGAAATGTCACTTGATCCTTTGACAACTTTTTTCTACTGGAAGTTGAAAACACTTACCACTTACCACATTTCTCTGGCAGGGGGTGTTCTTTTTGTATGAAGACATTTTGTATGTTTCCTCAAAACTGTTAAAGTGTAAAAAAATTTGAAATTTTCTGTTTTAGCATTGTTAGATATATAATCCTCAACATATTCTCATATCTATTATAAATCCAATGACAGAAAATGGCTGAAGAAGTGGGAATTTTGGGTTCTTTGTAAGGAACACTGACATGTTTGTCTCTAAAGTTTGCCATGTTACACCAGCTGTATATTTTGGACATTATACACAAGGTTGATGTAATGTTTATATTACATGAAGTATTATTTAATGCGCATGTGTAATATAAACTAATGCTTTTGTGTGAGACAGACATTCTTGAGTTAGTGTTCAAGTGATAAAGAGTTAAACAGTCTCCTTTTCTTGTGTTTCTACTTGCGACAACAGGACATTATAAATGGCGACGAGGATTAGTCTGATTTAAACACAGTTTTGATAGTCATATTTACATATATTTTCTGAGTTCCTTTGATTGTTTTATGATGGCTGGTCAACTTGATTTAACTCCGCTCCTGCCTTTCGACCCGTTCACTGATCCAAGTTCCGTTGGACAACGTTGGAACACATGGCGCCGCCGTTTCGTGACTTACGTAGTGGCTAGGAATGTTACAGATGAGAAACAACAGGAAATTTTTTATACCCTTCCCGAGAACGGAGAGAACGACGATTATGAAACTGCTTTACAGAAGCAAGATGCGTATTTTTACCGCAGAAGAATACAACCTATGAAATTTTTCAATTTCGTCAAGCTGTCCAGCAACCTGGCGAAACGGTTGACCAGTATGCTACTCGCCTCAGAAAACTCGCAGAGCATTGTGAATTTACAGATATCAACGTGAAAATTCAGTGAACAATCATTCACCATTGTTTATCCACATGACTCCGTCATTACGCCCTCCGCGAAGAACGTCTCAGATTAGACACTCTTCTTGCCAAAGCTCGAGTAATGGAAGTCAGTGAAACGCAGGCAACAAGGATGGAAACATATCTTAAATCCTCTACACCTGTTGCAAACATAACAGCAGTGAGGATGAATTTTTGTTTACGTTGCACAATCAATTAGTATGGCGCGCCGTCCCGGCAAAAATTATGTGTGGTGTGCATGCAGAAATTTGTGTTGTGTGTTTTCCCATATTTTGTGCAGCGTGTGTGCACATTCTTGCGGCGTGTGTGCAACATTGTGCGGTGTGTGTGCAACTTTGTGCGGCGGGTGTGCAACTTTGTGCGGCGGGTGTATGCGCTTTTGTGTCGTGTGTGTATGCAGTTTTGTGTAGTTCAAATAGAAAAGTTTTGTCATTAGCTTTTTCAAGCCTTGCACATGTGGTGATCGTGATTTGATTGTGAAATGTGAACGAAATCAAAATGGCTCGTGACGAGAGAGCAGCAGAGGAAGCAAACGCACGACTTGGCAGTTTGCTCAGGGCTGTTTCATCAGCCAGAAGCCTCACCAGACTAAGCCCGGCAACGACGCCGGCTGACATGAATGCCTACTTGCAGCAAGCTTTCCCTACTTTTCGTGGGGGACAGCAGCTTCAACAAGAACAACACCCTCTTGGCCTACCAAGTTTGCCGTCCCAAGAGCCTGGGCCTAGTACAAATATGGCAACACCCCGAAATGTCATGCCTAGCCGGAGGGTAAGTGTTTATTTTGTAGACCTTTACTTAGTTGTGAATGATTTACTTAGTCGCTTTCTTCCCATAATTGTCAAATAAAATGTTATACTCGACTCCACCCACCCACACCCTTCATATAACTCAAAAATTTACTTGATAGCCCTAAAGAGATTCTAAAATTATTTCCCACCCCTCTTCCCAGGAAAATCTTCAATATAGTTAAATGCACTGAGATCTTTTCTTTTTTTTCTAATTTGTCTAATATATATATTTCTTGCTTCCCTCCCAAAAAGATACTTAATGTCTGTTCCCTTAAATGTTTTTTTTTTCATAGCCAACTCCAAAGTCGTGTTCAAAGAAGGTTGACCAACAATAGTTATACAAGACATACAAAGAATGTAAAAGTAGAAAAGAATTAGACCTATGTAAAGGATGTGATTCTTCTTCCATCACCAGCTACAAAGGTTATTCCAAAGGGTACAGAAAGGGAGGGTTTATTCAGTTCAGGGTTTGTTCTGTCAAGCTTTAACTTGAACACTACTGAAAATGAAGATACCATTAGGAACAAGTTAGAGGAAGGCTTCAAGGATGTGTTGCATGGGATAAGCTCCTTTAGAAAATTTGAATTTGTCAGAGCTGTTGAGAGGTCAATTGTACCCATCAAAATAGCCAGTGAACTAAATGGTAGAGCTATTTATAGCATTGCAGGGCAAAGGGAAAGACCTATTTACATTCAAGCATGTGAAGATATCAGCTGGCGTGTGAACTCCGATTCACATATATTTGACTCAGGATCTGAAGCAGATGAATCTACTGATGAGATTTTGTCAACCACTACATTTACAGTAGATAGTCAAGTGCAAAGAGAGAATGAAATAGATGTTGGGTCTGCTGAGGACAAGCAAGAATGTCCATTTTGTCACAATAGTTTTCCTACCAGTGTTCTTGCAGCTCATGCAAACTCCTGCATAGATTTAGTTAATATCTCAACAAGCATGGTTGCAGGGGAGTCCACAGATAGTGTTGTTCATGACCTGCTAACTTCCGTGTTACCAGACAAGAAAGAACTGCCACAATCTTTGGAGGACTGTCTGAGAATGAGAGAAAAAGAATTTGTTGCCCTAAAGAAGACCGCAGTTGCTGTTCGAATAAAAAAGGCATACTCAGATGCTGTGCAGAAGTTTAAGTTGTTCTTCGACAAAGCACCCCTGGGGCCTATCTCTATCGAATTTATTGGAGAAGTTGCAGTTGACGATGGTGGGCCTTTGCGGGAGTTTTTTACAATAATCTTTGAATCCGCTCCAGGACATGTTTTAACTGGCAATGAAAATAACTATACACTTTGTCACGATGCACACAAATTAGAGAGGAAAGAATATGAAATATATGGGAAGTTTGTTGCAGCAAGTCTTCTTCAAGGTGGTCCAGGACCACATAACTGGTGCAGACCCCTCACACAATATGTGTTGGGGATAGAACCCAAGATTGTATTGGAGGACATCCCTGATTATGAGGTTCAACAAAAACTTTTGCACATACAGCGATGTACAAATGAAGAAGAATTCAGCGTCCTTATAGATGCTTTGGATGAAAGATTTGACGCTGGCTACAACAAACCCATAGTTAGTAGTAAGGAAGGACGAGTAGAAGGGAGGAGAGGAAGAGGAAGGAGGAGGCTATCAATGATGGATGATGTGCTGCAAGGAAGAGACTTTCACTCGACCAAAACAGAGGCAATGGATCGTTCCAAGTGGAGACAGACTGTGCTGGCAGGACCTGCCCAAGGGCAGAACACTTAAGAAGAAGAGAAGAAGTTAGTATTATGGATAAGGATGATATCATCATGAAATTATCTCGATATTATGTCATTTCAAGACAGTTGGAAGAGATCCAGCAAATGTGTAAAGGTTTGAATAGCTTCGGACTACTCGACAGCCTGAAAGATTTTGCTGATAGTGCCATAGCAGAGTTTGTCTATGACCAAAATACTTTGAAGTCTTCGCTCATAAAAAACATGTACCAAGTTGAGTATTCCAAGACAGGCACTGAGGAAAGAGATAGGGAAGAAGATCTGATTTACCAGTGGTATCAATTTCTAGATGAATTGGATGCTGGAATGGAAAAAGAGGTCATGTTGCATGACATAGATGCACCACATGGACAAGTGCGCAAAATTGGTCTGCAAGCTACATTTAAGAAAGAGAAAGTTGGACAGGTGATATTTTTACATGGCTGCTCAGCTGGCAGAAGGATTTCTGCCAGCACATGCTTGGTCAGAATTATGTTTCCTGTCAACGAAAGATATATGGGAGAATCATTTTCAAGCAGTTTTGCTGAGGACATCATAGAGGGTCCAGGATTTGGGCTTGTCTAAGAACTACATATTATATTTCTTGGATTTCCGTTTCAGATCTTACCAGTCACTGTTATGTTATGTTATGTTATGTTCTGATACAAGTTTGGTCTTTCATAAATTGTTACAAATGATTACTTATAATGACAGTCCCGATGCTTTTTTAAAATTATTATCACATTAGTAATTGCACAATTCGTTGGTACAAAGATATACCGTAATGACCATCGTCTTCCAATGGGTCTGTTTCTTCTAAAATCTGTGTTTGATGGTCGTCGATGTGCACATTAATGTCTGGCACAGTGACATCATTGCGCATCCTTATTTCTATGCTGTTTGCCGCATAATCAATTCCATATATTTCCGGGTCGATGTCAGTTTCAAACTGCAGCAATGTCCAATCTATCGGGTGGCTATATATTCCTTCAGTCCACAATTGAATTGGGCTCTTGGATTGTGCTGTTCGCAGGGAATGACTATTCCACTGCGCTAGGAACATTTCCAATGCTCTGTTCAATCGCGGAACAAAAATGTATTCTAATGCAAAGAGATGAATCTCATTTAAGGGCTCCAACAGTTTGTTGTCTTCCATCCAAAAAAATATTTCATGGAAGATACTTGTAACATATTTGTTTACGTCCTTCCACAACCGTTCTATCCTTTGATTGTGGACTGATCTGCCCGTTAGGACTGGTTTCTTTCAGTTCCAAACCTATTTAGCATAAGTCTTGCAATGTCCACATTTTCCATGCCTTGGTCAGTCCTAATTCTCCGAGGCCAGTAGAAATTGCTTACAGCATGTTCGAAAAGATTCAACACTGTACAGGCCTTGTTATTTGTGCAAGCATAAAGATAAATGATCATTCTTGAGAATCCATCAATGCATCCGTGAGTAACTATTCGCCAGCGAATTAATTTGTGGTGGCTGTCTATATGCCTACAGAGAAGGTTATCACTTCATTTTTATGTCCAACTTTACTCAAAAAATGCATTCCATATATTAATATAGGGTAAGGATAAACATGTTTTTTTTAATTAAATCTGCCTACCACAAAACATTGCAAGAAATTAAAAGAGGATATAAAATTATTTCTATACTTCATTTTACTAACCACAAGGCATTCAGCGCTTCCACTGAATACACTCGCCTTTTTACAGTGAACAAACGCCTGGCAAGTTTGCCCACAGGATCTAAACGAGTCATCGAGTCTCGTATTCTCCATCTTTGCACTTTTAAACCTTTTGCTCTCAAGGCCCCTTGCATCATTCTTTCTCCACTATTGGGCGAAAAACACATGATTTGGTGTACTTCTTCATCAAGTACGTCATCAGACATATCTGTAAAGTCAGTATCGTGAAAATCTACAAAAGATTGTTATTTGTTGTACAAGGTACGAAGGCTTAAGCCTAGAAGTTTTGCAATGTTCGTCCAGTTCATACCAATTGATCAGAGACCTTGTTGAGAAAGTCCAACTTGTTGTTGATCAATCTCAAAACTTGGTCTACCTTGTTCACCAGTGTAAACTTGGAGACAATTTTTCACCCTTGCAGTTGACTGCTGTCGTTCAACAAGCTCGCTAAAAAAATTTACTTGATCACCAATGTAATTTGCCAGAAAATTAACATTACTTCTTTGTTCTTCTCCTAAATCAAATGTGACACTGACTTCTTGTAGGAGCAGAACCATAGCGTTAGCTCGTTGAAGAACTCGGCAAATAGTAGAATCGTCGTTTGACATCAGATTCATATTGAGAGACGGAAGAATAGCTCGACACAGAGAAAGAGCATCGAGGGCAATATTCGCCATTTTGTTGTTAATGCAGGGTGCCTAGACGTTTCGAGAATTACACGACACAAAGCTGCATACACACACAGTACAAAACTGCATACACACACGACACAAAACTCATACACACAAGACACAAAACTCATACACACAAGACACAAAACTGCATACACACACGATACAAAACTGCATACACACCGCACAAAACTGCATCCACACCGCACAAAAGTGCATACACACCGCACAAAGGTGCATACACACCGCACAAAATATGGGTACCCACCACACACAGTTCTGCATGCACACCACACATAATTTTTGCCGGGACGGCTCGCCATAAATTAGCACAGACAAAAATGGTGAAAATTTTCAACAAATTTGTCCTGATGGTTTTAGATACAGGTGCTAGTACGGACATCATCGACCAGGAAACATTTGATTTCCTCACCAGAAATAATCCTGTTTCTCTACAAAAATCTTCTACTAGCCTTTACGCTTATGGATCTATTACCCCGTTAAAAACACTTGGCAAATTTTAAACTCATATTGAATCAAAGAGCAAGTTCACTACATCAACTATTCACGTTATGGCAGGCCAATCTGGCTCACTTCTCTGTTTCAACACCGCTCGTGACCTTGGTTTATTGATCTACATTTAAATGCTGTAAAAGAGCAGCCCCTCGACAGTTTGCAGCTTAAGACCCGTCATCCAGAGCTGTTTTAAGGCATAGGAAAGCTTAAGGATTATGAAGTCAAGCTACTCATCGATACTTCGATCTCTCCGGTTGTTCAAACCGCGCGTCACATTCCATTCCACTTCCGAAAAAAGTTTCTGACGCGTTAGATGACTTAGAAAAACAAGACATTATTGAGCGTGTTGATGGCCCAACACCTTATGTTTCTCCTTTGGTTGTTATTCCCAAAAACGATGGCAATATCAGAATTTCTGTGGACATGCAATTTTCGAACAAAGCAATTCCAAGGGAGTGCCATCCAAGTCTAACAGTGGATGACCTCATTAATTCATTAAATGGCGCCACAATTTTCCATAAACTACATTTATGATCAGGATATCACCAATTGCCACTTGCACCTGAAAGCCGATATATTACCACTTTTGTTATGCACAAATGTCTTCGCAGATATAAAAGATTGAATTTTGGCACCAACTCCGCTAGTGAAATCTTTCCAGATGCTATTCATCAACAACTTCACGATATTCCTGGGGTTATTAACTTCAGCGATGACGTAATTGTATTTGGATAGACTCAGGATGAGCATAACAAAGCACTTCAAGCTGTTTTTGAAAAGTTTTCCACAGTTGGTCTAACGTTGAATAAAGAGAAATGCTCGTTCAATCAATCATCGTTAACCTTCCTCGGTTTTGTCTTTTCTGCGAATGGAATATCACCAGATCCAAAGAAAGTTAAAGCCATTCATGATGCTCCTTCGCCCAGGTCTACAAGCCCTGTTTGCAGCTTCCTTGGAATGGTAAACTATTGCGCCAAATTCATTCCGAATTTTAGCGACTTAACAAAGCCGCTACGAACAATCACACAGAAAGATATAGTCTTCAAGTGGACAGACTTTCATGAACATGCATTTGCCAAAAAAAAACAAGCCTTAACCAGCGATGTTGTCATGGCTTATTTTGATAAAACGAAAGCTACAGAGGTTATCACTGACGCATTGCCATATGGTTTATCTGCAATACTTTCCCAAATCACGCCGGATACGGGAAATCAAAATGTTGTTTCTTACGTTAGCAGATCTTCTTATGTTAACAGATGTAGAACAACGTCATTCCCAAACAGAGCGTGAAGCTCTCGCCATAGTCTGGGCCATCGAGCGTCTACACATGTATTTATATGGTGACAAATTCACCTTTTACACCGATTGTAAACCGATGGAATTGATCTTGAACAATCCTAAATCAAAGACCTCTGCACGTATCGAAAGGTGGAACCTTCACCTTCAAGATTACGGCTTTAATGTTGTTTATACAAAAGGACAGCATAATCCTTCAGACTTTTTATCAAGACACCCACTTGCAGACAGTCAGGAGGTGTTGGACAACCCTGCTCTTATCTCAGCCTACACAGTACCGAAAGCAATGAATCTTGCAGAAATTCAAGCAGCTACACAACAGGATGCTACTTTACAATATTTGATAACCTTGATAAGAGATCACAAACGATGGGACTTTCTCAAGCCAAATTCTGTGCTTTCATTACCAGACAGTGTATGTATGGAAGATTTACGTGCATTTTATCACACCGGAGATGAATTGGCAGTCTCTCCACAGGATAATATAATTCTATGAGGAACAAAGATCGTTCTTCCTGAGCCCCTTCGCAAAAGGGCCTTGGATATCGCTCATGAAGAACACCAAGGAGTTGTCAAAACCAAGAAAGTCCTTAGAGAGAAAATATGGTTTCCGAAAATTGATATTCTTGTTCAGCAACTCCTTCACAATTGCATCGCCTGCCAAGTGAATGGACCTGTAAATCGCTCAGAACCTTTCAAAATGACACCACTGCATCCCAAAGTTGATTAAAATTGATAATGGACCCCCCTTCTCCAGTGCAGATGTTAGAGAATTTTTAAGTGAAATTGGCTCTGTGCATCACCGCATCACACCTTTGTGGCTACAGGCTAACCAGAAAACTCCATGAAGCCCCTCACGAAAGCGATTCTCGCTGCTGTCACCAATAATCAAAACTGGAGGAAGGAATTAAATAAATTCTTATTGAATTATAGAGCAACACCTCACAGCACTACAGAATTTGCACCAGCTAAGCTTTTATTTAATCGAGATATAAACACAAAGTTACCAACACTCAACAGAGAAAGCAACTCACAGGTTCACAAACAACTGGTGGAAAGAGATGCTGACGCGAAAGAAAAAATGAAGCAAAATGCTGATGGAAATAATCTCACAAAAAAGTCCATGATAAGTGTAGGCGACTTGGTGCTTGTTAAACAAAGAAAGCAAAACAAGTTTTCAACTAAATTCAATCCAAGTCCCTACACTGTGATAGCAAAGAAAGGAACGATGATCACCGCTGAAAATCAGAATCATCAAATAATCACGGGTTAGAGCATGTGTGGTTTAACCAAGTTTAATGGACACTGCTTGCTGTTGCGCCATGTAGCATTCCTCCCCAGTGGGTGGTCAGTTGGCTTTGGATTACATGCGTGCTGCATGCTTGCCAAATTGCTGCTTGGTTTTAATGTTTTATCGCTTGTTTATCTCACAATTGGCTGCCAGTTTCAAAAGGTTATTTTAGCATTCATTGATTGCTGTTGTCGCTTCACCGCTGGGCTTGTTTCGACATATTATAGCTGCCTGGCCACACCGGAATTTCAAGTTGAAAAGTTGCTTGTTGTATCGTCCCTTCAGGCCCGCATTCTCAGTGAGATCGTTCCATTTATTTTGCTGTTTCTTATGCTCCCTCATGTACATCCATGCTTATCTAAATTAATGTACATAATTTTAACGAACCTACAGATTGCGAAACTCCTTTTTGCTGTTGCTCGCCTTTTATTGCCGTTCTTACCTTGCCCGACATACGTGTGTCTTTGTTACTTTTCTTCGTTCATTACCTCGGCTCTATTTTCTGCCATTGCGTCAACTGTACCTCTTGACTTTGGCAATACCCGTGTTCAGTATACATAATTGCAGCGTTTATCCATGCCAAAGGCGTTTTAACAACTGATTCTTGTGCTGCGCTGTCGAAAACTTTCGGCTCTTGTGGTCGAGGCTCCCCTCGTTAACATTTTCGTTTCTCGGTCGGAAGCAACCAGCGTTCACATCGGGGGCGTCTCACAGTCAGGGGGCCAGAGTTGCAAATTCACGCTGCAATATGCCCAAAATCTAAAATCCACCGCAGAGGCACTGTATGGCTGCAAAGATAACCATGTAGTGCTACTGTTTCTTGAGAGAAGGCACCAACAACTTCTATGTTCTGAAGGCTGCATACGACAGATCTTTGCGTTGCTGGATATCAGTCTTATAACCATTGTATCCTTTGCAGTTTCTTCATGTTGCTTAAGATTTGAATCTTGCCCGAGTATTAAACTTGGCAAAAAGTGCAGCATGCCATGTCGGATTCACCAGGTGCTTGCTTTGCTCACATGTATCTCCTTTGCTGTTGAGGCTTAAAATTGCTTGCGTTATCAAAGTGGCTTGTCTGTCCATTCTGTCAAGATAGGGCAATAGGCCCAACACAAATATTATGCCAGCAACCTTAAAATATGACAATATGTCAGTCAACCCTGCCAGCAAATTTCTCGCAAATTGTAAACTTTTGACACCCCAGATTTTAACACTGGTTCATGTTGCACCCCCCTGCGGCTTTAGCAAACATCTCAAAACACCTCGACACAGCCTAGCCTATGCTGCACTCGCACTAACACTCCCACTGTTAGTTGATGCATCACACTCAGCCAAGTGCTGTAGCAATTTCGTTATGTTAATCATTTGCTTATTCTTTTGCTCGTTTGCTTTGCTTCTTTCTGGATACTCATTATTATCGTGTCACATGTTTTCACGTTTCTGCTGTCTATGGCTTGGCGCCTAGTTCCATTAAGGCTCTTACGGCACACAGAGCTTCAGTCAACACTGTTCGGGACTCACATGTGTGAGTCAGTATTGCCTTTCATTCGGCCTGCGGCTCTCCGTGCGTGACCAGCCACACTAAAAAACTTTGCCTATCAACACCTTCCCTGTGCGAGTCAGTATCACCTTGCATTTTCACTGTCGCTGTCTTTGCATGATGAACTAATCCAAAATCCTTGCTATCAGCGGCTCACATGCTTGAGTCAGTATTCCCTTGCATTCTCACTGTCGCTGTCTTTGCATCATCAGCCAATCCACAATCTTTGCTGTTAGCGGTTCACCTGCTTGAGTCAGTATTGACTTGCATTCTCACTGTCGCTGTCTTTGCATCATGAGCCAATCCACAATCTTTGCTGTTAGCGGCTTACCTGCTTGAGTCAATATTGCTTTGCATTCTCACTGTCGCTGTCTTTGCATCATCAGCCAATCCACAATCTTTGCTGTTAGCGGCTCACCTGCTTGAGTCACTATTGCCTTGCATTCTCACTGTCGCTGTCTTTGCATCATGAGCCAATCCACAATCTTTGCTGTCAGCGGCTCACCTGCTTGAGTCAGTATTGCCTTGCATTCTCACTGTCGCTGTCTTTGCATCATGAGCCAATCCACAATCTTCGCTATTAGCGGCACACCTGCTTGAGTCAGTATTGCCTTGCATTTGCACTGTCATTGCCTTTGCATGATGAACTAATCCACAATCTTTGCTATTCGCGTCTCACCTGCTTGAGTCAGTATTGCCTTGCATTCTCACTGTTGCTGTCTTTGCATAACGAACTAATCCAAAATCTTTCCTATTTGCGGCTCACCTGCTTGAGCCAGTATTGCCTTGCATTCTCACTGTCGCTGTCTTTGCATAACGAACTAATCCAAAATCTTTGCTATTTGCGGGTCACCTGCTTGAGTCAGTATTGCCTTGCATTTTCACTGTCGCTGTCTTTGCATAACAAACTAATCCAAAATCTTTGCTATTAACGGCTCACCGGCTTTAGTCAGTATTGCCTTGCATTCTCACTGTCACTGTTTTTGCATGACGAACTAATCCAACATTTTTGCTATTCACGGCCCACCTGCTTGAGTCAGTATTGCCTTGCATTCGCACTGTTGCTATCTTTGCATAACAAACTAATCCAAAATCTTTGCTATTAGCGCCTCGCCTGCTTCAGTCAGTATTGCCTTGCATTCGGACTCTCGCTGTTTTTGTTGCAGAGCCAATCCAAATTTGTTGCTATCGGCGGCTCACGTGCTTGAGCCAGTATTGCCTTGCATTCGGCCTGGAGCTGTCCTTATAGGATGAACCGATCCAACATTGTTGCTATCAGCGGCTCACATGCGTGAGCAAGTATTGCCTGGCATTCGGCCCGCAGCTGTCTTTATAGGATGAGCCAATCCAAAATTGTTGCTATCGGCAGCTCACACGCGTGAGCAAGGTAGATTCGTGTTGCATAGCTTCGGCGTTGGCGTCGCCACTACTGCCATGGTACCACGAGCACTCAATGCCGCACTGTTGACGACTAAGCTGTATGAGTAAGTATCAGTCTCGGTATGACAAACCAGTCCGCATATCAGCAACTCATCTGGGTGAGTCAGTATCACCTTGCATTGCATGACACACCGACTCCGCATATCAGCGGCTCACAGGGATGAGTCAGTATCGCATTTGGCCGGTGGCTGTATCTGTATAACACACCGACTCCGCATATCAGCGGCTCACAGGCGTGAGTCAGTATCGCATTTGGCTAGTGGCTGTATCTGTATGACACACCGACTCTGCATATCAAAAACTCACTTCCGTGAGTCAATACCGCATTTGGCCGGTCCCTGTCTCTGTATGACAAACCGACCCCGCATATCAACGACTCACCTCTGTGAGTCAATATCGCCTTGCAATTGGCTGGTGGCTGCCTCTGTATGGTGAGCAGACACTAGCTTCTGCCTCTTCTCGTCGTTCGCTATATCTTTCTCTCTTCCTTTTCTGTCCTCACTCTCCGCTTTCCCTAGGATACTCTCAGCCATTCACATTCCGATTCCTGGTAGAAGGGTGAAGTAAAGATTAGCGTGATTGGCCGTCACCAGTCGGGTTCGTTGGGCCGAAAATCTGTGCTTTCCCTAGGCAATCACCTGACAGTAAAGTGCAGTATTCTGCACTTTACTGTCATGGCAGTGCACAGATGCCCAATTTTCCCGCAAGTCAATCACCACTCTGGTTGTGGCTCGGTTGGGGTTGGACATTAACGAGAAATATATCTCACTTCAAGAAAACTTGGAAAAGATTTCATATCAGATGATTCTGATTACATTGAGGATTTTCAGGATTTAAATAGGCCAGATCGGCAGCTTTAATTAGCTATACTTTAATTGTTACCCTCAAAGAAACAGACGTAATGTGCAACGATATAGACACAATGTTTATGACTCTTAAAATATCTACTCGTACTTTTTCTGAAGTTCTATTTTATATTTGAGCTATATAATCATTGTTTTGTTATGTTAAGAAAGCTGAACATTTATCTAAAGCAAAGGGGAGATGTAATGTTTATATTACATAAAGTATTATTTAATGCGCATGCATAATATAAACAAATGCTTTTATGCGAGACAGACATTGTCGAGTTAGTGTTCAAGTGATAAAGAGTTAAACAGTCTCCTTTTCTTGTGTTTCTACTTGCGACAACAGGACATTATAGTTGATTGAACCAAGGGCTGTTTACATTTGAACTGGAAGGGACAATGCCTGTAGAGTTGTTAGCAAAGGAAAATGGCAACTATCTGTTCATTTTGTGATGTTTGGCGTGTTCCCAACCCCCCTCCCCCCACAATTTTCTTCAATGGGCTAAAAAATTCAACGCTACTGAGGCTACACGAAAGTATGCCAATATCATCCAGTTCAAGCAGAAGCCCAGACAAATTCAGTAAATTTCACTTACATGTGTGGCGAAGAACTTTCTAGACTCTTGAAGAACTTTCAATTTTGTTATTCTTAGATTAATAATAGAACTAACTTGAACTTACTTATATCATAACATATCGAACTTTCTATGATTCCTAGAACATTCTAGATTATTTTATATTTTAGGACACTGTGTAATCATTCTAGGATATTCTTGTTTATTCATATTATATGAGACCAGCTCGATACTTGTATGAAGACTAAGGTTGAGATTCAGTGATTCTAAGGTACATTGGAATAGTTAAAGCAACTCACAGACCCTTTGCTGTAGTTTGTGAATTATTTCACATCTCTTTTGGGCCTAAAGTCAACAGGAAGAACGGCATAGGCACTACCACTACTGGAGCACATCGATTTTGGCGATTTATTCAGTGTCAAAGGCTGTCTGTTGACAGTGGATGCATTATCACTTGGATTCCTCACAATTCCACATTCAGTGTGAGGAATCTAAGTTAGTGAAAATGGATCTGGAAGAAATATCGGAAGAAATGGAGGATAGGGACATGGAAGAATAAGAACTTCTGCTTTAACGAGTCAGAGAACTCATCAACAGGATCAAAGCTTCAATTAATCGGACAAAGGATGAAATGTTGGATGATTACGAACCATAAAAGAAATAGCTTCTTGGTCAACAGCTCAAAAAACTGGATTTGGCGGCATTTCGAGACATGAGAACTGCTACTGGAGGCAGAAAAGGAGCAAAACACTCATCAAGTCCAAAAGGAGATAGAGAAGCAGCAACTGATTAACAAAGCAACGGCACGAGAACGAGTAAAAGGATAACAGGAGAATGAAGGCACCACAGTACGTAAAGTTCAGCTGGAGAAGGAATGGCTAGAAAACAAAATAAAACTGCAAAAGGAGGTGAAAGATGTCATCATGCGGAGTCAGGTATCTAACGCCTTTGGCGCTTTATATCATTGGCCATATACAAAAGCGAATGGGAGGCCGCCTCCCGTCATCGAAGTAAAGATCAGGAAACAGAAAGCTCTGAGATGGTAAAACTATGTGTGGTCAAGGGACACTGACAAAGAAGTTTATTAATTCTTTGTAAGTCTACTATTCAAAGGCAATAAGAGAAAACACACATAGTGCATCTGCAATGGCAGATGCTGTGTTGGCCATTTGGAACCACTCTCTTACGATAGCCAAATGCCTCGTCATCTAATTAGTGACGCGCATGAATCGATTAACGAAATTCCCACTGTCTCTATCTTCTATCTAGCTATCTATTATCAAGAAACATCGCTTACGCTAATGTCCCACCTAAAATGGGTTAGCTCACTGCGCTCGCCTGTCTATCTATTATCAAGAAACATTGACTGATAGGTAGGCTGTTGAGTATTGGCGCTGATAATCGACATACCCTGAAATCTTGCCCTCCAAGGATAATTGGATCACGTTTGTAGAACATGAAAAACAACTTCTAATTAGTGCGGGAATATCTGGTTTGGCAAAGTTAATCCAGATGGCAGTGCGCTGTGGCCCTATACTGGGTATGTTAGATGCAAGCAGAGCAGTGGAGCTATTGATGGCTATATTGGGTATATTGGTGGTTAGTGTGAATTTAATTCTGGTTTTCAAATCCTGTCTTGAGCTTAATGCTCTTATGTAATGTTAGGATTGTTAAAATTTATCTAAGAATAACTTTTTTTGCAGATCGGATTTATGCCGGCTTACTCAGGTGTGTAGCAGAATATCATACTTTCCTTACATAGGCTACAAAATATCTGTCGAACTCCATTGTGGTTCCACGTACCACATTGGTCATGATGGGCAATATGGATTTCGTCAAAAAAGTCAACAGATCTCCAGAGAGCAAAAAGGCTCATTTAGGCTCAGATGAGTAACTTACATAATAGAAATAAGAGCACTTGGGCAAATTCAGCTTGCAAGATTGAGGCTTATATTACAAAATACCTGCTATCCCTACAGGCTTCTCATCAGAGTGGTAGCAAATTCATTTAGTGGGATGTTACCAAATCTTCTTGCACAGAAGGCTTGAAGATCGAAAAAAGTTCAGAAAGGCAATCAATTCTGCAACAAAATGCCTGTCAGAAATTATAAAACTGCATAACCTGTGCGGAGAGGACTAGATCGACTCAGAGGAAAATGCGGACGACAACAACATAATAAGAGCTGTAATCAGTGGCCAGACTGATCAGAGACCTACCATGAACTTTGGGAGGCTTTCATTTTTCCTCAAGAAGTTTGCCGCTAGACCGATTTTAATGTCAGTGAACTACCTCTAGTTATTTACACAGAAATGGGAACACATGACACATAACTGATGAATATCCATCACATTTTTAGATCCTATGTGACATTGGAAAAAGGAGGAGTTCCAAATCTCACAACATTACATCATTGAGAAATGTCTTCCATTCCTGGGAGATTATCAAATTATATTAACAGTAAGACAGATACCTCAAATAGCATGTTCTTGATTTTGCAGCACAAAGTCCACAATTGTTATGTAGTTTCTAAATAAACTATACGCTTTCCATATTTCAAGTTTTGATGTACACTTCATTTCATTATATTCTATGCAAAGGCATTTTTTCGTCCAAGTTTGATCACAAGGGATTGAGAATGGAAGCATGCTGTTGTGTTCAAAATGACCAACATGATGGATGATATTGGAAAAGACTATCGATTCAGACTTGGGATTCCAAAGGCCATCAGAGGTGTCATGGGTTGTCTCAGCAAAACCACACATTTCTTAAAGTCCGACGGGAAGAAGAAAACAACACGCTGTGTGCATGTGGCAAGAAAGCACATCAACCCACTGCTGCCAAAGAATTAGATGAAAGCAAACATGAAAACGCATAATGGATCAAAAAGGAGCACCTTGTAGAAAGGACTAGTGATCATATGAAATAAATCTATTTGAATTTCCTGCATTCAACACATAACCCTAGGTGCCTGAGGGGTGGGGGGGGCAGAACAGAAGATTGCAGCAGCCAAGAACGCTTACAGGAAGCTGCTGCTATGACGCCAATTTTGCCAACTGCACCACTATCCGAACAAAAGCGATGACGAGAATACTATTAGTGAATGATGCAAATGAGGTATTTGCCAACCTATACGCATAACAAATTTAGTTATTGACTCTATCACTCCAGGTGCAGGTGACTTCTTGCTTCATGGACCTGCTATTGCTATCCCACGCATATTCAATGATAAAAGATATTTTTGATTTTGACTATTACTGTAAAGAAGGGGGATGCGAGAAAAAGGGCATCAAATTTTATCATCAGAGACACACATCAGAGGCCTTTAGTGTGCTAAAATCAATCTGTTCTATTTAAAGTATCCAATACTATATATGCAGATTTGACCCGATTACCATATATTGTAAGAGTTTTATTGATCATGTGACAGTGTAAATCACCTTTACTATAATACTCTCCTAAAGGAATATGTGAAATGAGACGCTGCACAGTTTCTAAGTATAAAAAAAATTTTTCAGCCAGCTTTTACGGCTGTACACGTGCATACCATATATGTTTAAGAGGGTACTAATGAGTCACATGACCCATTCAAACACCTTTTAATGCATCATGCTTCCACATATAGCCATTAAACAATTTTATTTACTACATAGTTTCCTTTTGTTGCATGTTAGAAGATCAATACAGATCTTGCTCCTCCGCAGAGGTAAGAGTCATTTTCTGTAATGTTTAACCCCCATGTTTGCCCCTTAAACCCCAGCAGCGGCTCATTTACCATCACATTTCTATATACTGGGGTACAGGACTACTTGAAAATAGTTGTTTGAATTTCTCCGCACGAAGGTGGTACCTTCCGGGAGTATATGCTGATCTATTGCCAGACATCAAATGCGAGACAGACAGAAACGTTTGTTTGTAGAATTTTCACTTATGTAATGCAAGCATGGTGGCCCAAGGCTGCCATTTCGGTTTTTGTCTTTTCTTGATATTTGTTTTTTTTTGTTTACACAAATTTTTTATTTCTTAAAGTGCTTATGCCACAAATTTTTACATAGTGTTTTTATTTCAAAATTCTATAGATTTCAATGCACTGATTAACGTGGTGCAAATAAAATTTGCAAATTATGTATACTTTTTTTGCTATTAACCTTCAAAGTAGGCAATTTTGACCTTTTTCGTGCGAAAACTGAACATCACTGTGATGTCATCAAACGTCGCTTCTGCAACGTCAAGCAGGCTTGCTTCTATTGAAATTCGACATGGCGAGCTGTGAGCGAGCACACAAATGACGGGTATCTCGTCTTGGGAGCAAATAAATCATAAAACTATATACATGTCGTAGAGATACATAACGGAGACAATTGTACTATTACTCAGTGTTGCGAAAAAGTATTGTTTCATAATGTTGCTGATAGTATTTGAAAACCAATCAAACAGAACAAGGTCTTTTTAAGGAGTTCAGGAGACCAACATCATTCACACCCACCGACTAGGCTAGCAGGATTTTATTCATTATAGCGCTCATTTTTGCTTTGAAGTAAAGAGAGATATTGGGAAAGAATTAAAGATGAGATTAAAGCTAAAATCAAACGCTATTCCTGCAATAGATGCAGTAAACAAGCTCGTAAACCAACCCCTGTGACTCTCAGCTTTACTCGGGCCTAAGCACTCCTCGCCCAGAGTGGTTAGGCCCGAGCCGACCAAAACAAATGTCAGAAGATTTAGCTTTTTGGGGTGATATCGAAGGAATTTTAATTTCCGAAGTTTCTAAAAATAATTCAATGTCTGCAATTTTGAGCTAAAATAAGTTATTACAAAAAATAAGACCTGGGATAAGCCAAACCAGGGCTACATGTCGCTCCACAGCAACTCAAAGCAACAATGGCAACGCGGGATGACGTCACATTTTTTGGAGGTAACCATTTTCAAACTTAAATTGTGTCTCTAACGTTAAACAAAATGACACCAAATTTTTTTCAGAACGACAGCTAAAAGATTCGCCCTTATGTTGGTTCAGCCGGAGCTTAAATATCCCCACCTTGAGTGGAGCTATTAAAAAAAAACCAGACGACGTTCGAAAAAACCCATTGACTTCCATTGCGCAAAATAATTTGGGTCATCACTGTGACGTCACAGCGTTTTTTTACTTAAAAAAACTTAGGAAATAAAAAACTTGTCTTAAAAATTGTTTTAATTACTTCAAAAAAATGTCCAATTGATTCAAAAATTTTGAAAAAGTTGTTTCTGTCCCAAAACTGCCAAAACCTCGTTTTCATGATTTTACCGCCAAAACTTCATATTTGTGAAAACTGCCTCAATTCCAGTTCAGATAGTGATGTTCCTGTTTCCGAAGTAAGAAGTGCTGTGAGAAAGGAAATCAATGGTCCAGGCAATCTTCTAGGCATTAGGGCAATGCAAAGCACAGTAGTCAGGGCTGTTAGTCTAAAAAAATAACGACACTTATGCAAAATGGGATACCAGCATGAAAGTTTGTGCACAGGGGTAATTTCACACACTGAAAACGATGAGATGCAGACCCCGGCTGAAAATTGCCCCCTTGTGCTATTTTTAGACCATGGTTGTTGGACCTAGGCCCCTTACAGTATTTCTTCTTTAAATTACTAACAAAACAACATACAAATACCAAACTGACCGAAAGTACAGAGTTTGATATACTTATAAAGATGGAATACTAATCCCTGCTTCAAAATGCCCCTTTGTGCTATTTTTGGACAACCGTTTTCGGGCCTGACCTCTAAAAGTGTTTCTTCATTAACCCTGCAATGCCACAATATACAAATGCGAAACTAACTCAAAGTATACAGTTTGACATGCTTAAAACGATGCAATGTAGACCCCTAGTGAAAAATACCCAATGTGCTACTTTTAGAATACGCTATTCGGGCCCAGGCCTCGGAAAGTATTTCTTCATTAAACTTGCAACATCGCTTGAAAACGCAGTGTGCAATAACATTTCAGTCTCCTTATCTTCACTGGTACCATGTAATCTAATATATATATTCTGCGGAGTCACGTGATGACGCACTTTCCCTGCCAAAAACAATAGATTCGACCCGAAACAATAGGTCAAACGCCCAAAAACAATGGGCCGAAACGGCGAACCGTGTGATCACAAAGGCTTTTTTGTATGTGGGTATATGCCAATGAAATTCACACTGAATGTTTAGTTTATTAATTTAACCAGGGTAATGGATTTTGTTTTTCGATATTCTCCCGAATTTTTGAATTATTCCATTAATTATTCTGCTAATTTGTGTTATCACGAAAAAACTACGGTTTACGGTGTCGAAACTTCCAAATTCGCGTTGCGAACTCCAAATTCGAACAAAGCGTTCGCTGTTCACGTGACGCGTTTCGCTTTTTGCTGCAAGTTGATTGGCTCTTTTTGCCCGACTCACGTGGTAGGCCTAATGTAAACAAGCCCAAAGTTTTAACCAACAAATTATGATAAGGGATTATCAGGCGAGCGCAGCGAGCTAACCTATTGTACGTGGGGTTCAAAGAGGCATGAGCATAAGCGAATGCAGCGCACGAAGTGCGCCAACCACAGGCGAGCGCAGCGAGCTAACCTATTGTACGTGGGGTTGAAAGGGGCATGAGCGTTAGCGAATACAGCGCACGAAGTGCGCCAACCACAGGCGAGCGCAGCGAGCTAACCTATTGTACGTGGGGTTCAAAGAAGCATGAGCATAAGCGAATGCAGCGCACGAAGTGCGCCAACCATAGGCGAGCGCAGCGAGCTAACCTATTGTACGTGGGGTTGAAAGGGGCATGAGCGTAAGCGAATGCAGCGCACGAAGTGCGCCAACCACATTAAGTTTTTTTCACTTGCCCCCCTCCGGGAAGCGAGCGAACGCGAGCGCCCCCGGCTAGTCATGAAGAAGCTGACACGAGGATCTTTCTTCACGCACTTCACCCTGCTGGTACAGGCCATTCGAAAATTTGTATACAAATAGTGGGTACAGACGTTGTAGTCATTGCTCTTTCACAATCTAACACTTTCCTTGCACAAGAATTATGGATAGAATTTGGCACTGGAACGCATAAAAGATGGTTGCCAATACATGAATACGCTGCAAGTCTAGGACATGAAGTTTGTGCTGTTATTGCGTTTTGGTACGCCTTCACAGGATGTGATACGGTGTCATTGTTTAGTTGTTGTGGTAAAACTTAAAAATCTCAAGTGTTTTCAAGGATTTTGGCTGCTCCACAACTTGTCCAAGCTTCATCATGTCTAATATTGATAAGCTTTTAGGATATGCACTTATCACGCTTCATGGTCCTGGAGGAAAGGAGTCTGTCTGCAAGGTAGCAGGCATTCCGCTTGATTTTGCCTGGAAAAGGCTGGGATTACTGAAAATAAATTCCTTCTTATTTCCTGGCTTATTGCTCACTTTTCTTCTTTTGAATGTAAAACTAGAAATCGTAGCATCATCATCCTCAACATCGCTATCTGGCTTAGACACAAAACCAGATTACGGTCTGGAATCTGCTGTAAAGACAAACACGAACAGCCTTGTTCCTCTGCTAGGATATCTATTGCTTAATCTTGCTCCATTTTGGATGCAAAGTGTGATTGGCAAGCTAACCTTATCCAGTCAAATGTCAGATCTTCTTTTGGATAGGGCACAAACTTTCTTGGGCTTCTCCGAGAATGCCTTTGGACTTTTCCACCTACGTTTGTAGATAATAGTTGAACAGTGAACGTATCATTCTTCAACAGTTTTACTGCTTTTTCTTTGTTCTTTTAATTTATGTCCCTTTTCTTTTTCATTGCCTTTTTCAAGTCCTTCCATTTGTCTGCCATGCTTGCTTCCAACTTGAACTCGACTGATGAATTTTTGCGCCAAAAATAAGCATGGCGGCAGCAAATAGTAACGTAAAAATGAGGTTTTGGCAGT
This sequence comes from Sanderia malayensis, assembly GCA_013076295.1. NCBI lineage: Eukaryota > Metazoa > Cnidaria > Scyphozoa > Semaeostomeae > Pelagiidae > Sanderia > Sanderia malayensis. The sequence continues at coordinate 2,265,238 of RQOL01000374.1, read as the reverse complement.
GAAATCACGAAAACGAGGTTTTGGCAGTTTTGGGACACAATCAATTTTCTCAAAATTTTTGAAACGAAAATTTTTTGTTTGTAATTTTTTGAATGAAAAATTTTTGTTGTAAAGTAATAAAAAAAATTTTTAACAAGTTTTTTTTACTAGACTTTTTTGAAATTTCTTTCTAAAGTTAGAAAAATTTAAGAAATAAAAAACATTTGTGTAAAAAAACAAAAACAAATATCAAGAAAAGACAAAAACCGAAATGGCAGCTTTGGGCCACCATAGAATTGCCTGTCAAGATGGAAACTTCGATGACCCAGTGCCCATTCTTGGCATGATAGGTACAGTAGTTGTATTGCAAATACTGCTTGCTGATAGCCTGGGCCTAGAAATTTGATTGAGCATTGCATTGATTTCTTGGTGATGCTCACTGTGGATTTTAGAGAGAGATTTCCATCAATGTTTAGTGTTTGACCCTGAAATTAAGCGTTACCTGTTTGGAAAGGGTCTATCTTATCTGTTTTTCTCCTGCATTCACTTTGGAACTTTTAGACAACCATAATAGCTCTGCCTTTTACTTTTCCAGGTTGCATCGAAGAAAAAAGCGTATTGGCAAGGTAGGCCTAAATAGTCATTGAAAAAATCCTTTCATAATAGGTATGTGAAAGAATAGTTGTTTTGAACGTTCTGTTGATGAAGAAATATTTAGGTAACAGTTTTAAGCTAACCTACTGACACATTCAAGTTGACCACTAATAAGTCCCCTTATTTCACTATCAAAACTTTTTAGACGTAAAGGTAATGCTTAGGGTTATTATCATTGTAAAAGTGGTAGCAATATTTTACAGTATCTTGGACTTAGGGTTCATGGCTACTAAGGTTTCAATAACTTCAATATCACTTCGGGTCTGTAAGAACTGCATTGCAGTCAACCCAATACGGATGGAGGCTTTATATTGCTGTGTAGATAAATGAACTATGCCGCCTTTGCAACATGAACATTGTTGTTGGTATGACAAAAAACATGGAAATGGCATTACCACAGATTCCATGTGCACGAATGGCTTTGGAGAGGACTTCATTGGTGCAGATCCAAAGGATAGGACAGAGAGTGGGAGACTGGTGATGGATATGTTCAAAACATATTTCCAAGTTAATTTTTGAAGATTCGTATAATTGTAAATGGTTTATACTAATTGAGAGATATTCTCCTCAGCGACTGCAATAACATACATAGAGTTAGAGTAATAGCCTATACCACTCTTTCTTTCTATGGTTAGAATGGTGTTGGAATCATCCTGAAGAAAGCTCTGAAAAAAGCAATTTGGTGAATATGCAACCGGATGAAGGTAACATTTCTGGGTTAGGATTGTTGTTAGCCTTGGTAAATCAGGGCTAGAGTTAGGTCAAGGTCCCGTTTTTATGTAGTTTCAGTATTAGAGAAAGTCAAAATCATCAGAATCACATTCTTTCTTTTCTTGTGCAAAGGAGTTACCAGTGCCAAATACATCAAGAAATGATTTCTCTTCATTCCTTATCATTGAAAAAAATTAAAACCAGAGTTGTTTTTCAGTTTCTGCTATGTTACAAATCAAATGCAAAACCAGTGCTTTGAACGATCTAATTGATTAAAGGACTACCCCACCATATTTTTTTAATCCATTTCTGGGTAGTTTTTGGCGTAAAAACAGGTACTGTAGCTTTTAAATTTTTAAATTCGCTCATTAACACCCTTTTTTACGCCTCCAAACATGCACATTTCAGAAAAAAGTTGGGCAAAAAGAAAACTGGGGCGAGACCGGTGTGACGCAGATGCCGGAACGCAGGAACTTTACTTTATTGTGTTCAGTACCAAAGCTCGCACGAAAACGTTTTGCATGTCTATAGTCAAAACCAAGTCGTATTTAAAAAATTAATACATGCCATGCACTAGTTCAGGATCTAAGGAATCTGTTGATGCCTCGTTTATCATGAAAAACGTGAGTTTTTAACACAAATGAGGATGATTTGCTCACCCTTATGCTGCAAGCCGACGGGTTTTTCGACCTCAACGTCGCTGTCTTGAGCCAGCTTCACTCACATACAGTGTTCAGTGGTGCGGGTGGTTTTAAAGAACAATATGAATTCGAAATCTATTCAATTAAAGAGGAGCAAGCTCTCTTTCAAAAATTTTTGGCAAAAATTGATAGTATGGAAATAGTATGGAATTCTGCTATTTTGGAATAATAATGCATGAAAATAACCCTATTTGTCTTATTTGGTATGTATTTGAAGCAGCAGCTCATATTTTGGTAATATTTCAAGTGTAGTTATGGTCATAGCTGTGTAAAAAAACTAGAAAATCCCTTCCAGGAGTGTAAACATTAATCTCCAGAGATCGAAGATTTCACAAGTTCAATGTGAACTCGAAGAAGAACTTTCCAGCACAATGTTGGGCTTCATACTGGTGTTCTGGTTTTGATCATATTGCCTGACTTTGTCAACAATATACACCTTTAATTTGCCTTAGGTTTCAATGTAATCACCAAGATATATAATTTATAACAAGAACTCCATGGTTATGTCAACCAGACAATTTTAATTTGAGCAACTTTTAACAGCGCATTACTTTAGCATTTCAATATCTTTGACAAAAACCCAAGTAGTAGATACAAAATAATCCATAATTATCCTGCTAAAACCAAGCACACGTCAAAATTTGATAAAATAGATTATAGAACTGATGGAAACGATAAACAAATTTATTATATCACGATTCACGGACATTAGCTGGTTGTTTTATCACGCAAATGAAAGGAAGGAAGGGGTTGAGAGATGAACAGATAGCCACGTGAGGCGTGTGAATACTGGAAAAATCCATTGTCACTGCATCAGCTTTGGGGTCAATTTTCAGCCCTTAACAATGCCGAAAATTAAAAAGAAACACACAGGGAGATGTCAATAACCTTTGTAATGATGGTGTTGAAGTGGTTTGAAAAAACATTTGTGTTTATCATTGAAAACAAGGGAGAAAACTGGATGCGACGTTGATTTTTCCATACTGAAACCAAGGAGAGAAGTTGTGTGACGTAGATGCGTTCCGGCATCTACGTCACTACGCATCTGCGCGACATTTTCAGAAATGGCCTGAAAATCGCACTTTTGGAGCCGTGAAAAGAGGTGTTAATGAGCGAATTTCAAAATTTAAAAAGTGCAGTACCTGTTTTTACGTCAAAAACTACCCAGAAATGAAATTAAAAAATATGGCAGAAGTAGCCCTTTAAATACTGGTATTCACATTGGTCAATTTTTTCATTTTTCAGCTGTGACATTAACTGGAAGAAAAAATGCTCAGGATGGAGAATTCAATACAAATTCAGGGGCAGGTATAGAGCAGGGCTTTGTTTTGCACATGCTTTACAAAATAGTTACTCCCTTTGTAATATGATAAAATAGATTTTAATTGATATCCATTTAGTAGTAAGACATGCTTGTCAAATGGGCATGTTACTTTCCTTACAAATGGGGTTGCCAACAACAAGCACACCATCTGAAAATGGTGTGCTGTCTTTCCAAATTATCGACCCAAATCTAGAACAAGAGACGGGTAACAGTTTTTCGACATTACATGAACTGTGGGGCACTGCTTTCAGTGCTTTTAACTGTCTAATTGATTAAATACTGGCATTCACATTGAAAAAATTACATTTTTCAGCTGTGACATTAACTGAAAGAAAAAATGGTCAGGATGGAGAATTCAATACAAATTCAGGGGCAGGTATAGAGCAGGGCTTTGTTTTGCACATGCTTTACAAAATAGTTACTCCCTTTGTAATATGATAAAATAGATTTTAATTGATATCCATTTAGTAGTAAGACATGCTTGTCAAATGGGCATGTTACTTTCCTTAGAAATGGGGTTGCCACCAACAAGCACACCATCTGAAAATGGTGTGCTGTCTTTCCAAATTATCGACCCAAATCTAGAACAAGAGACAGGTAACAGTTTTTCGACATTACATGAACTGTGGGGCACTGCTTTCAGTGCTTTTAACTGTCTAATTGACTAAATACTGGCATTCACATCGAAAAAATTACATTTTTCAGCTGTGACATTAACTGAAAGAAAAAATGGTCAGGATGGAGAATTGAATACCAATTGCAAGACAGGTATAGTGTCAGGTGCTGCTTTGTATAGGCTTTTAAATGAAAAATTAATTAGTTATTCCCCCTTTATTTTGATGAAAAAATTTTTGTTTGACACCAGATTAGTAGCAAAACATGCCTGCCAAATTCGCATCTGCTTTGATTTTAGCATTCACACTTAGCAGAAGCCATATTTAGTCTCCACAAAAATTTACAGGAAGAAACTTGCATTACCTGAAAAGGAGAAGTGTGACATCATTTCCGTTCTGGAAAATTATTATTTTTAAATATTTAATTAAACTTTAACATTTGACTTTATAATAATACAGTACAGGGCATCTTTTAACATGCCGAGTAGTGGGGTAATTGTCTGACCAGGCCCCATTGGCTGCCCCACCACTGATCGTTGAAATCTTGCTTTTGCCTCACCAGTGATAGGCCTTTTTGACTCAGGTGTTTCAACAATTTTCCTTTATTGAAATATTAGTGCATTTTCAAGATGCAAGTGGGGCTTTGGACCATGTAGAGATCCTGTCTTCAGCCTTGTTTCTACATAGTCGGTATGGTCCGTTAGCACAAAAATTTTCTACCTCAGCAGCCCTCAAGGACCGTCAACACCTAATCGACTTTCGGGTCCTTGATGGTTCTTAGGGTGTTTTTGTGATGCCTCCGTATAGTTGTTTGCCGTCTTTTATGTGAAGTAGCGACTGACAACAACAAATGTAAGAAAACCAGGCTCTAGTCAGGATCTTGTCAAAAATACAATGCAGATTCTGTGTCTGTCAATGGTGTTGGCACCTAGAACTACAGTCGAAGGTCAGCTGTTTTCAAAAGTTCTGCAAGTAAAAATTATACAAAATTCTCGCCCGAAAAACAGGTCTATAGAGAAAGAGATTATGTAAAAAAATCTTGGTGAATTATGCTTGTTGTATGTAATCTATACAGAACTGTAATGAAAACAATGTCATAAAAGAGCGCCTGCCTCAGTGTAAGTCTCAGTTTTTTTGATAAAATATTTGTATATTTAGGGGTATGGTCCCCTTGGAGGTTTTTATGGTAAAAAAAAAACATTTTCTCTGTGATTGGGCATGCGCCTGTGCGGGTGACTGTAATTTTCACTTTCAAAATGAAGCATTGCTAAATACCAATACTACATAGCAAAAATACCTACTAGTCAGAGATGTTGTCACATCAAAAATCGAAGGTCAGAGGAAAACTGTTCATTTCAAAACACTCTGTTGTTTATTTCTTAATTGTTAAATGCATATTACATGTCTCCTGTGGATGGGTATAGAAGTTTATTACCTGGTAAGGCTGGAGGTGCGGCACGAAACTAGGCCAGATTTTGAACTTCCATGCATTGCACGTGGTTTGGCTAATGAAATATATTCAAATATTAAATTAGCTTCATTGTGGGCCCAACAATGTAAGCCTGCTGTTATCTTTATCATTCATGCTTGTCTGTCCATGTAGTCCTTGTTTAATGCTTACCAGGTATGGAAACATGATCATGCAAAAGGTGCCTGCAGAGTTGAAAATTGCAGGAGTTTTGGGGATACATGAAAGACATTCAGAGGCATATCAGGCAACAGCGTCCCTCTCTGACATTCCAAGACCACCAGTGGCTCCCGAAGACAACCGAAGCAGAATTTCTTGACAAAAGCACACGAGAAAAGCTATATGAAGCATAGGAAATAGATTTCTGTTATTTGCAAGGATGCAAAAACTTTGGTCACCCGTTCAGAAATCTTTCAAACCATCTAAGGGACCAACATAATCTTTCCAGAAAAGAGTACAGCAGGTTATGAAAACAATTGATTACCAGGGCCATAGCTAGTATTGACAAAATGAGGGTTGTCAAAAGTGATTTTGCTGATAAAATGGGCATGATAAGCAACCACAGCAAGTATGGATTTGCTATTTGTGAGGGGAAACATTAAAAATATTCAACAAATTAAAAAAATGTGCTGAGAAAACATCACTTTTCAGAAATTTGCCAACACTTTGTCTGCCTGGTGGTCTCTAACCTCCACACTTTCCTATAGCTATGGCCCTGTTGGTGACAATCACTCTTAATAAAAACTATTTGTAAGTACTTTCATATTGGCTATCTAACCAATCCATATTCTGTTTCAGCATGTATCCAACATTAAATGTTACGTACTACACTCCTAACCATCCTGCAGATCATTCTGTAGCTATGCCAGGGGAGAAAATTTATTTTGAAAAGCCAGATATGGGTACCTTTTCTGACCTACCAGGTAATGATGTTCAGTGATTTCCTGTCTTGTTTAATTAAAATAAACTCAGTGTAGTGTGCATAGTGTAAAAAAACTGATATCTGCCAATTTTTCAATTTGGAATCTCTGTTAGATGAACCAAATGGACCATGTCTTATTACATGACTTGAAGAAAGACATGGTTTTTGGCCTCGAACAGATGAAAATAAATGTATGTATTTTGTTCTCTACACTCATAGAACTAGGTAGCCTATTGCCAATGAGTGATTTTTAAATAATACTTTGACTATAAAATAACATTCCATTGTTGGACGCATATGCTGGCTTCTCTTTATCACATATTCTTAATTTGCTCTATTGTATTAAAGGAATTATATTGAAGTTAAATATGTAAAAAGAAGAAGTTTTTCATTTTTGACACTTAGTTCTTTCTTTTACAGTCAAGTTTATAAACACCTGGCTTACATCCAGCAGATTCTCCAGTCCCAAAGCGTCTGACGAATATCCAAAGCATCGTATTTTCCATTTTGAGTTAGATCGTCGTGGAGTTTTCAAAGGGAAAACTGAAAGCCTGGTTCAGGGAAATGATAGCGAAATCAGGGAAATGATTGCAGTTCAAAAGTATATTCATTCAAGAGAAGAAGAACATTACTTTTTGAAGGCAATAACCAGTCCTGGTTTCAGCCATCATTTCTTCCACAATGGAATTTATGAGTATGAATGCTGCTTCTGTGAGAAAATTCATCAGGCATGGCTTATCTATGCTCATGTTTATGAGCCTGGGAAACTAGAATAGACATTTTAAAATAAGCCTCTTTTAACCAGTGTTGCCAGATTGCATTTTGGGAAATATGCCAAACGTTTCTAGAAACAAGCCAAATTGCTGTAAAATAAGCCAAATCCGTGCTCCTCCGCAGACATTGCTAGTAGCTGCGCACAAGCTTATAAAAGCAATGATACATACTGTAACAAAATAGAGAACGCAAGAAGGAATAAGACTAAAAATACAGCTTAAATATGAGAAAAATATTTGCTTAGAAAGTATACATATACATGCAATGTTTTTACAGAACACAGTCAGCAAGGTCATCGATTTCGTCTTCATCAGTCTTCTTCAACATGGCACAAATTTTTCGGCTGCTTGAAACTGAGCTTGCTATCCTAATGTGTTTTGATGTCTCTTTGTGTTGCTTCAAATTTGACATTCTCGGCTGGATATTTATGCGACAAAAAGAGCAATAGGCCATATCCGATCCATCCACTATCTTTTTCACCCCAGGATATTTCATCTGCCATTCAGGTTTGAATTTTCTGGAGTCATCATAATGACCTTTCCACTTTTTGCTTGAAGACGGTTTACTCATTTTAATGAAACTGTTCTTACAAATACGTTTACCTTTGCTCGATTCAAATTTTAGTTTAATTTTTATGTTGAAGAGTTGTTTAACTAACCCTTTAACGGGTGTTGCAACTTACGTAACAAAATTTAGAAATTAGGAGTCAGGCCTCGTTCAGACGTCGTGCCAGACATCTGAATCACACCACAATTCTAGCTCAAGCTAATATCTGGCTCGGCAGATTTTGCCGTGCCGCACGGCAGTGGCTCAGCAACGGTTCAGCACTGATTCAGACGTCGAGCCAATGCCGTGCCAGAATGAATTTGTTGATCTCTCTCTCTCTTTGCTCACGTCAACCTCGACAACAATATCTGCCTTGATTTCAAACTCGAAAGAAAATTCTGCTCTTGCTCCTGGCTCAACATTTGGCTCGACATATGAATCAACTGTCGCGTTCAGGTCGCACTGATGCCGTGCCGAAATAAATTTAGCGTGACGCGACTCTACCTCTACGTCTGAACCAGGCCTCAGATACAGGAGTTGCACTTTCAAGCAAAAAATCAACGAGCTGTGAATGACTATTGCTATTGTGATTCACTCCATCACTCATCACATCGTCATGCGTCACATACTAAATGTGACGATTGCAAATCAATGGGAATGTATGGAACTGACTGTTGAAAACAATATTGGTCATCTGCCGTTAATCCTTCTATTGGTTCATGTCGGTTCGAGGTCAGAAGGTTGTTCGGGTCATTCAGTTTCAGTTTCAGTTTTTTCATTTTATCAATCAATCCTAAATACAATTTAATAGCTACAATAAATAAAATTAAAATACAACATTTAACAATTTACGAGATTACCTAATTTTACAATTAACAATTTAACAATACAAAGTACATATATGATAACAAGCAAAATTGTATTTAAGACTGAGAGACTAAGGAGGAGCTCTCTAAGTAGATAGACTAATCGAGAGAGAGCCCCCCCATATAAAAACAAAAAAACTAGAATTATTCTAAAATAAAAAGAAAATAAAAAGAAAATGATAAGAAAATGATAAGAAAATGATAACCAGATGAACCTCATTGTAATATTAGTTCTGGCAGTAATTTGTAAGAAAAAAAGTTTTCAAGTGTGAACGAAATGCAGAAACGGCACTAGAAACACTTAAGAACAGTGGAATAGTGTTCCAAATTTTTGAACCAAAATATTGAATTGTTTTAAGACCATACAAGGAAGTATTGCTAACTGTTTGGAAGATATCACCTCTAGAAGCCTGACGAGTCCCAATCTTATGGATAGCTGCATTAGGTTGAAAATAATTGTGAAAGCAAGATGGAGCTATTTTGTTGATGGATTTATAAACAAAGTTTCAACATTCACTATGTTGAGAAAGGAAAAAAACTAATAAACTGAACCATTTTACAACAAAAACGCGAAAAGTGAAAAAATAGCCAAAAATAAGAAATAAGCCAAACCTAAATTTTCCAAGCCAAATCAAATGAAAAAATGCCAAATTTGGCTTAAAAAAGCCAATCTGGCAACCCTGCTTTTAACATGTGGAATTTTCTTTATGAGAAACTGTCTATTAGAAACTGACCTCTCGGAAAAAAATCAAGAATCCTGATAGTACTTATCACCATTAAGCTTAAGAAACTGCTGAAAAATATATGTTTTATTGATTGCCACTGAGAAAGTAATTTAACAATTAGAAACCTATTCTGGACCAATTGAAATTGATATTCTTGTTCTGTGCTATGCATTATTTTATATCCTCTTATATTGCTTGCATAAATTTCTGTTGTGTTTTCCGTGGCTTTCCCTTATGCAAGTAGGAAGAGTTTTTGTTGCCCTGAACTTTCCGGCGTTATTTTTGTATCTAAAAAGCAGCCCCTTCGTACTTTGATCCTTAAGACACTTTTAAGAAACTTCTAGCACGTATGCCAAGTAAGCAAAAAATTAAGAAACTTACTATCTTGAGCTAAGTTTCTTATAAAAAAGGCGTGTATATGAATTCACATAATTGTATTGATGCCTATTGATAACTAAGTTTGTAATTGAGTAATGTAATTTGCTAAGGCTACACATAATTTAATGAATCAAGTTTCCTAACAGATTTGGAAAACCTATTTGCTGTTATTGCTTGTTGTAAGTTTTACGACAAGAATGTTTTTTGTAAGTGTAATATGCTTCGCGATTGTTGTTGTAAGTTTAACGAACAAATTTGCTGATCAAAATTCTGGGATTCTTGATCAGGGCCTCTTTTAAAGGGATAAAACTAGGGGGCAAAAATTTTAAGGGGACTTATTGTTCTATTGTTCTATTGTTTTATCTTTGCAGCGTGGGCTATCTATGTGCAGTGCACCATAGGACCATAGGACTAGTGTAGGCTTCAACGAGACGCAGGGACATGAAAAACTCTATTATAAAACTTCAGCAAAAACTTGATTATCACATTTCATGTTTCATCACAGTTTCAAAGATCATTTACGTTAGTTAAAGAACTTTTTAATAAACTCTCTTTCACAATATGAGTCTAGTCTTCTTAAGTTCATTCTTCTCTCTTTCTTGGTGAGGAATGCATGCTCAACAGGCTTTGGGCCAAAAGATGCAGTAGGTGCACCATTCCAGTGAATCATTAAGCATGAATTTAGCGTGTCTTCTGATGCAGTCATTCGAAGGTTGGAGAATGTCATATTATAAGTAGAGACACATTCTTCAACTGTCATGCTGTGCGGGCAAAGCACACAGAAACAAGACAGAAGCTTGGTCACTGGCCGCTTGCTACCTTTAAGCATACAAAACAGCCGAACACCGTAATCTTTATGTGGAATATGTGAGTTTGGAGCCATCCATTCAAAGTTTTCGAAAACACTATCAATAAACTCTTGTGTGTTATCAATATTGCCTATTGGCAACAAAGGGATGGCTGCATTGATCAATTCTTCGGCATTTCTTGAAGATGTTATTGCAATGATATTCGTTATTAGTTTTGATTGCTCTTCATTTAATCTTGTCTGAAAAAAGGGATAATATTGAGTATGACTTTATTAAGACAAAGGTTGTTGTCTGTGTGATTAGATGGATATTTAAGTGTTGAATCTAGCAAAAGCAAAGGTACTCACCTGAAGAAAATTTTTTGCAGATTGTACCACCTCTGGGCGTATTGCATGTCTGCTTCTTTGGAATGTTGTAACAAAAGCATTATTGGCTGATCTTGTATCTTGCTGATCTTGGTTGTCTTCAATCTCCTTTATGATTTTTTCTTCTTGTCCTCCTGCAATGAAAATAAATTAACAGTTTCAGCAAATATTTGTGTATTTTAACCAATATCAACAAATAAAGCTTAAAATATTGACAGAATATAAAAATCTGTTAATATAAACTCATTTGCTCAAAAGAAACTTTTCCTGTTAGCTTGCAGCACATTGTTCTTGTCAAAAAACATATTTTCAATCGGCTTTAAGCCATTTTGATTATTTAGTAAGAGTTATTCCCTAATTATTTAGCTGGTGTGCTCGAGTTTTTTAAATTGACAATGTGTGTATTTGACAAATTGATTTTATTATATTTGATACTTGTTAGATATTAGATATTAGGTTACAGATAGTGCTTTGAGAATACATCCTGAATTTTAACATCAAGGACTTTCATAGGAAGAGCTTAATATCCATTATTTCCTTCAAGATTACTTTGCCTCTTTCTGTTCCGATTTGCAAACTCCGGTAGACGAATGATTCCCTCCATAGGGACCCCTTTAACCATAACATTTACCCCCCACAAATGCCCTTATACCTCTAACTCCCCACTCAAAACCGTTGATCCATTTTGAGCCACTATGGCAAAATCAATATCAGGATGATGCTGCCCCACATCAGGATTTACCCTTATAGGGTCGTTGCACATAAATTTACGCTAATTCACACATTCTTTGGGATTTTTTCTGGTTTTGTGAAAACAATAATGAAAAAATCCTGTTTTTTTATTTAACGTGCATCTTGACTGGATAGTCCATAGTAGCATTAAAAGAGTGTAAAGACATAAACATAGACTAATCAAAAGCAAGGCTAATCAAACATGGTGCAACAAAATGTAGATATGAGGTTACAACTAGAAACAATAACGATTAAAGTATAGTATAAATCAACAGGAGCTATGCAATAAAGTATAAATCAAAAGTTACTATGCTATATCACCCTGCTTTCTTTGATGCATTGTTTAAACGATCTGTATATTTCAAACGTCCTGGATATCAATTACTTTAACAAACTTTCTGGGTCTACCAGTCTTACTTCTCTCTTTTGCTAAAATTTGCTGCTATGGATGACAGAACGTAATGTCAGGCTTGGTTTCATGGTGTGCAGGTTGTTCCCCGTCGTGGCTTTCAGCTAGGGGTAGTGGTGGTGTCGGAATTGTCAGCTCATCGGTTTGCTCAGGTGTTAGGTCTTCGTTGGCTGAATGTGCTGTGGGGTGACTTTGGTTGATGCATGCACGATTTCTTCTGCGTGCTGTGTTGCCCGATAGATCATGTGCTGCATTGCTGTACTTTGGTTTGGCTGGAGCAGGCCTGGAATGAGGTGGCGAGATTCGAGCAGGCTGTTGATACAGTTTGATTTGCGATGCATGCCTAATTATTGGTTGCCTTGGATGTCGTGTGTTCATGAAAGGAGTGTGTATTGGGTTCCTTTGCCATCTATCACAGTATACGGAGTTGGCTCATAGAGTGACTCGAATTTTGTTTTTCCTTTGAGTGCATGGCGAGTACTTTGTTTCCCTGAATAATGGCAGGGTATTGTCTACATCTGTATGCGTTATGTTTGGTGTTTTCCTTAGCTTTGCGCTCTTTGTCACGCTGTTGGGCTTCTTCAACCTGACACTCTGTTGCCTGGGGTCTCATTGGTAATCCTGATCGTTAACTCGAAAGAGCATGTCGCAGGGGGCAGTTCCTCTTGCAGGTGTGGTGTAGAGCGATAGTTGATGAGAAGATCATCCACGGCTTCCTGCACTTGCTTGTTCGTATTAAGGGCGATCTTTACTGCTTTCCCCAAAGATTTCATGAAGCATTCAGCCTCATTTCCCTGGAGATGGTAAGGGTAAGGATGCTTCACGGATATCCCTCTTGACGCAGAGAAATCGTTGAACTCCTGGTTGTTGAAGGGTGGGCCGTTGTCGATTTTGTGCTCTTCTGGGTTTCCATACTTGCTATAGATGTCGCCAAGAGCTGGGAGCACGTGCTGAGCATTTGTTGAGCGAACTACTTTTGCATCCGGAAATCTGGAGAGATTACATCGGCTCACAAGGATGTGTGATTTGTCTGGCAAAGGTCCAAACAAATCAAATGACACTGAATCCCATGGGTGGTCTGGTATGGGTGTGCTTTAAAGGGGCACTTTGATGGTGCTCCTTGTGTGTGTCTGACATTTGCGGCATGTTTCAATGCGATTTTTGACGGCGGTGTCCAGGCCAGGGAATCACTGCATCTTGCCCTGCATGCGATCCAGCATGAGCTAATAGAATGATTTCATCATGGAGTGACTGTGGTAGTAAAATCTTGTCACCACGGTAGAGGATGTCATCGGTGCCGATGGAGCCTTCAGTGTTCAGACTTTATTGAAACCCTTCAGTGTTGGGTCATTCTGTGGTGCATGACCCAAGGCTATAAAGTGGCAAAGGCATTCTATCTGTCTGTTGTTAAGTTGAGCTTGATGGAGATGTTGCTCAGATATGGTAGATTTGATTGGCTGATGGAGGAGAAACAGGAGTTTCTGGTCCTCTTTAACTTCTTCCTTAATGCATGTAGGCAGTTGATCAATAGGGACCATGCTCTTACCGGGTGTGATACGACATCTGCTTTGCTTGGCATAGGCAATGTAAAAGTCATAAAAAAGCTCATGAAATGTAAATCCGGTCATAACCTACTCGATTTGCTTGGTTGTCACGAGGTTCTTTCAGAACAGGACACCAAAATGTCTCTAAATTTGTTCAAACTGTTATTTATAATGGAAGAGCGCAAGAGTCACTTGTCGATACAAGAGTTTGTCTGTGTAAAGAATCAAAAGCAAAGTCTTCTGAGTCAATTCCTCCTGACCCTGGCTCCCTTCACCAGGCAGTATTGCGGGTTCATTACCAATTGTTTTACTGGCTACAGTATGACCAAAAGATTGTAGATGACATCCCAATAGAAGTTAATGGCTGAACGTTTGACGGTCAACGGGTTATTCCTGTTTGATTCACAGGTATGCTATTGACAAGGGTAAGGGAATAGAAGCATGTATCAGCCGCTTTAAAGCATCTAAATATCTGCACGATAGTTTGCTTTAAACTTGGCACATGCAACTAAGATCTTCTATAGCGATTTCCTTTTCGACGGGAAAGCGTGAATTGTAGATTGACTATAGTTATTAGCTAACATTTGGTTGAAAGTGAGCCTGGTGGCTCTGAATTGCTGAAAGTGATCTGACGAGGATGAAAGTGATCACACAAGTGAACACATTTCATTGAATGAAATGGCTTTCATATTTTTTGCATCAAGTGACGAAGATGGTGAAAGTGACTTGGATGATCACTGGTTTCCTTGATCATACACCTTTGCCCCCGATTCCCCCCCCCCCTTAATGTTTTTACGGAAACTGTTTCTTGACCAAATATCAGCTTTTATATAGCCAATTAGATCATTTTTTACACATTTTAGCTGGATATTTGATTTTTTATTGATTTTTTCTCATATAAGGATGACGTCATCGATCACGTGATTTTGAGACCATATATGAAAAAGCCCATTTCAGATTCGTAATCTGCGTATTCGATTTAGTGAAGAACAACTTTAAGATTTGAGGTTAGGCAGCTCCTTAGGTTTTTTAGAAAAATTCCCTGTCTATTCTGTATCTTTTGATTGGCGCAATATTTTGAAATGAAAATTACATATTCAGGTTGTGCAAATTAAAGTATAGCATTGTATTCAACCTTATATGTAGATTGTTTATTGTTATGTTAGTTTAGTTGAACTAAGTGATTGAAGTGAACACACGAACATACGTTAGAAATTTCTTGAAGCTGTGAACTTAATATACAGTTTCCTAGAATGAACGGGCCATTGTGCTAGGCTATTCTCTCTGAAAGATACCATACAACAATTCGCACATTTGGTCCACCAAGCCGGATAATCTGCGTAAATACGAAAGAATAATTGCAGAATGTCTCCAGACCAGGAACTTGCGAAAAAGAAGAAAAGTCGTGCAGGTCATCGCGGCCATGCACACCAAGTCATGACAGAAGCAATCTTGGAAATGCAAGGGATAAGCCCGTCAACTATAGAAATGGAACACTATGTACAAAAATTAACTGAAAAGGAATTGCACCTGAGAAATCTCGATGAAGAAATAATCATATTAATAGATGACGAAGATATCGAAGGAGAAATATTTGATGCCAAAGAACGCAGAACGGAGTTAAAGAAAACAAAGGGGCTCTCTATTGATTCTAGCCACTCAAGTAATTCATCGAACATGGATCCCTCACAACTGTGTTCAAATTGAGGCATCTGAAAACCCTTCTCGAAGGCCCGGCAGCCGCAACACTATCTGGTTTAACCTTGACCTCAGCAAACTATTCAGAAGCCATCAAGTTGCTAAAATCCAGATACGGACAAACACAAATGGTAATAAATGCACACATGGAAGCACTTTTAAAGATGAACTAGGGGTCATCACTCGCTTCGCTCATTCGCCCCAGCCCATGAAGTAAAAAAGGCTTAATCTGGTTGGCGCACTTCGTGCGCTGCATTTGCTTACGCTCATGCCCCTTTCAACCCCACGTACAATGGGTTAGTTCGCTGCGCTGCGCTCGCCTGTCTATCTATTATCAAGAAACATAGACTGATAGGGCGCACTTCGTGCGCTCCATTTGCTTATGCTCATGCCCCTTTCAACCCCACGTACAATGGGTTAGCTCGCTGCGCTCGCTTGTCTATCTATTATCAAGAAACATTGACTGATAGGGCGCACTCCGTGTGCTGCATTCGCTTACGCTCATGCCCCTTTGAACCCCACTTACAATGATGGGTTAGTTCGCTGCGCTTGCCTGTGGTTGGCGCACTTCGTGCGCTGTATCTTTCCAAAGAATTTGGAAAGATACAACAAAAAGCCATTTCTCAGCATATACTTTACAGCTCCTAGAGTATCCTCAAAAGATTTCAACGGAATTTCCAGACAATCCACTAGCTTGGTATCATTCATCGATCTCATATTCCTCAATTCTGTTTGTTGGTAATCATGCACAAGAAGCCTTTGTCTTTCTTGGTTTGGGTCAAAATACTTTGCAGTTATCCAGTCTGGCATATCCTGTACATATGATTTTGAAAGATTAACCATAAAGTTCGAGTTTAACATTCGAGTTTAACATTTCCTCCAGCATTGAAACATCAGCAGGGTATTCACTGAGTGGACTTGGATTTCCACGAACTGGTATGGCTTTAATATTTTTAAATTCTTTCACATATAATATTGCCATGTGAACAGCTTGTATTTGCTTTTTTTGTCTGTGCTTGGTGTGTATGTAATTGTAGTCATCAACAAAGAAAACCAGGAAGTGATTATTATCTGCTGCATTGGAAAAAAATTGTTTGACACTTTCACTGTGGTTTTCAGCTGCAGACAGGGATGCTGCTTTTACAGTGCGTGGATGAGCAGCAATGCCAAGATTCCGTAGGGATGCCAAGCCAAAGTCACTTATTCCATACTGAGACAAGGTCCTGGAAAGAGTAACTTTTTGACTTTGTCCATACACCATCATATATATTATTACCATTGTTCTTACTTGGTTTACATCTTGCCTGGCTTTGGATATTCGCTCACTGCACAAAGAGTTAAAAATAAATGGGAATATTTTTTAGCACCAGCATCCTCACACATTTTTTCAAACTTTCCTGGATTCATTTCTGGTGTTCCATCATGTCCGAAAAGATCAGTACACTTTTGCTTCACATTTTCTATTTCATCTTTAGCAGCACAGGATTTTTCTAAAAGATCATTGTAAGGCTGACGATCAATCACGATGTCATCATTTTTTGTTTGACATGATTTATCTGCAAAGGCTAACTTTTCTGTTTGGCAGGCAATGTCATGTTTCCTCCTCTGTATTTTGGTTTTCAGCATATGAAGACTCCCATTCCATCTCGCTATCATTGTCCAAATTAACACCATTTTTTCAAGCACTGTCTTTTATTTGGTGTAATTAATTATGATATTGGTAGTTTTGATGTTATGGAGTCTCTATAAACATCTTTGAAAATGTTTTATCCTTTTTAAAACTACCATGAAATAAAAAATGTGGTGTACTTACCTCATTATTTAAAGTTGGTGATGTATTTTGAAAATATATATCTTTTTTTTTCAAACTTTTCGCAGCAGATAATCAAACACTGTGAACAACTATTAGTTGGGTGGATTTGTCGACATATTCTAAGAAATCTTGCAAATTGTCATAAATACACGAAAATTGGCAAAGTTATCACTTTTCGAAAATTTTCGGATAATAATAATAATAATAATAATAATGGATGTTTACCCACTGTTTCTACAGCAACAACAAAAATTGTTGGCTGTTTGCTCAACAGTGAACAACAAAACAATTCTGTTACCTATAAAAATTCTCAAGACTCGTTGTTAATAAAAATGTTTTTAATATTTTTTTTAATTTGAGGGTTTCTCTAGTTTCACGATACATTTACAAGTGAATATAAATTTTGAAGCTACAAAACTATCTTTTATTGGCAACAGGGGTCTGAAAACCGGGAGTGCTCAGCAAAAAGTGAAAATTTTGTTGCGGTTTTTGGCCGTTTTATTTTGGCTGCTCTTTTGCCCCAAAATACCACTTTTCGAACTTTTTAGATACATTTACAAGAAAATATAAATTTAGATTATAAAAATCAACCCTACGTCGGAAACGGGGGGTCTGAAAACCAAGACTCCAGTATAAAAAGCGGAAAATTGCTGCGACTTTTTCTCGTTTTTTATTCACTGCGGCTGCTCTTTCTCCCCGAAATACCTGCATTGCTTAAAAAATATTTTAATAAGAAACTTATGCAAAGTTCAAATTCTACCATATATTGACAATGTAATCCCATGTTGAGAATCATTTCCAACCACTTTTATTCACTTGTTTGAATAAATGTAAGTTAAGAAGAAATTTTTTGTTTGTAAGTAAAGCAGGTCCTGTAAAGTTAGGCCACACAATCGAGATAGATCTTTCCCTGCAAATGTGATTATGCCTAAAGCACCATGCCTAAGGAATTTAGGCTTATTTAACCGACGTTGCCACCCACAACAAGAGAGCATACAGATGAGGAGACAGACTGGGAAAGGTGCATTATCTGCCAAGATAATCCTAGTGAAGTTTTGCAGTGTCCAGCAGACTCAAGCCGTTCAGATGCTGGGGTCGGTTATATCAGATTTGAGGAAAATTTTACAAGATTCGATGAGCTTGGCGCTTTGCTTGTTAAGATTGAAGCAAAGAGATTGGACAACGGAAGCAGCATAAGCAAGACTCTTTTAGAAAACAAGGCCAAATGGCACAAGTCTTGCAATCTCAAGTTCAACAGTACAAAGCTTAAAAGAGCCGAGAAGAAACGTAGAAGCAACGATGCAGCAGAAGAACCCTCGACAAAGAAGTATATAGAAGACTTAAAAGATAATGACAATGTTGCACCTGTTTTCAAACTGGCGGATCTAGTGAAGCTATATGGCAATCGGCTTACTCTGTTAGGGATGGAATTTAATCAAGGGGTGCATTCAACAAGATTGAAAAATGCCATTCTGTCCAACTTCAGGGACATGAGTGCATACAGAGGTGGACGAGACGTTGTTTTAGCTTTTAACAAAGGCATTGGAAGTGCAGTCCTGAAAGCCTCCATTATTGACCATGATGAAGATGTCATAATTCTTTCCAAGGCTGCAAAGATCGTGCGGTGAGATATTTTTTCATCAACGCAAAATTTCAAGGTATGTTCACTGAGAATTGCCAACAAGAGTCTGTTTCAAAATCTCTTTTTGCGTTGGTGTCTATGATTCTTGGCGGACCGAATATAATGATGCAAACAGACGTCACAGCAAAATCGCAACCAGTATATACCATTGCACAGCTCTTGAAGTTCAACAGTTACAAGCAAAGAAGAGCAGAGTCAACAAAGCAGTATCATAGAGTTTGTCAAGAGACACCAGTCCCATTTTATCTTGGACTATTTACCTATGCCAAAACGAGGAAAAAATCAATAATTGATAAATTGTTTGAATTGGGGATTTCAGTGTCCTATGACAGAGTTTCGGCACTCACTATGAAGATGGCCAATCATACAACTTCACAATATCATGATGAAAAGGTAGTCTGTCCATTAAACCTTCGCTTGAACTTGTTTAAGACCGCGGCTGTGGACAATATTGATCACAATTTGAGTTCAATAACAGCTATTACATCTTTTCATGGCACAAGAATATTGCTTTTTCAGCAACCAACTACATCTGCACAAGGAATCGATTGCCAAAAGGGATTCGAACAAAACTCTGAATCAAGGGAGAAAAGAATGCATCCATTACCAGAGTTCTACACAACTGTTACCCCTGCTACTCTTAAGAAGGGAGACATGTTTGTCCCAAAGATTACTGGACACCTCCGATACACAGGGCCAAAGATATGCGACGAGGAGACAAAGTAAGTAAATTACACTCAGATTATCTGATAAACTGACACCCGCACTTATGAATTTTCGAAATATTAAATTTGAGATCAATTTTGATTTGTCCTGAATATTTGCACAATAATCTTCAAATCGCAATAGTAATCGCAAATTCTTTCTGTTGTAGATGGCCTGAACATATGAAACATTCATGTCTGCAAGAAACAACATCTGAGCGCAATGTGACCTGGGGTGCCTCCCATGCCAGCCAAACAGAAATGATGAAGTTTGACATGCCTCCAATTTCGGTGATGCTGCCTTTGTTTCAGGATGACTCAAAGAGCCTTACCATGATAAGACACTCAATGAGTGTAACAAAAATGGCTGTGCAACATTTGAATCAAGGCCAAGTGCCAGTTATCACCTACGATCAGCCACTGTTTGCCCTTGTTAAATCAATTCAGTGGCAATGGCCAGACACATATGGGGAGCAAAAGTTTGTCATAGTGCTAGATGGTTTGCAAATTGGTTAGAGAATAGTGGCTGGGTAGAGGCTCTTATACAAGGAAATGTATTTTCTGCTGGTGTTGCAGATTCATTGATCAAAGTTTCCCATGTTGCACGCACAAAGCAAGCACATCAAATTACAGCAAGTGCACTCGCCCTTCTTCTGCATGAAGCTTATGAGATGTACAAAACAACAGCTCCACAAGACCATGAAATTATTGAAACATGGATAGACAGAAAGAAGAGAGAAAGCCCGCAGTTTCAGTATTGGCATGTAGCGTTCCAGTTGGAAGTTCTTGTACTTTCGTTTGTAAGGTCACTCATAAGTGGTAATTTCAAGCTTTACCTCGAATGCATAACGAAGCTGACACCGTGGTTTTTTAGTCTAGATCATCCAAACTACGCAAGATGGATGTCAGTTCATGTAAGAGATATGGCAGCCTTGAAAATGCCCCATCCACAAGTCGCAGCTGCATTTGAAGATGGTCACTTCACAGTGCACAAAAGCAACCATGCCTTTTCTGCAGTAGCAATTGATCAAGGGCGTGAACAAAACAATGCCATTGTCAAAGGGGATGGTGGAGCGGTAGGCCTCTTCCAGAATGAGGATGCTTTAACTAAATGGATGGTAAGTGGACCCGAAATCGCTCGTTTCCTTGCAGAGTTTGATGCATCTTCGTGCACCATTATCCGTCAGGAAGACATGCGTCACTATGATCAGTTTGAGGGAATCCAGAAAGATTTTGTTAAAAAAGTAAAATCTCTCACTGCAACAATAACTGATATGGGCAATCCCTTTTTAGAAGAGAGCAATGACTTGCTTCGCTTAGATAACAGGGATATCTTAGGAGAAGATGCTGTAACATCTGTTGGGTCAATCACAATATCATAATTTTGTTGCTGACAGATTAGTCGAACAAAGGAAGCCACTCCAAGATACCATCACAAAAAAACAAGCTCCCATTTTTCAGGCTAACTTCTTCAAGGGGAAGTTCTACAGCGAAACTAAACATTGCATCACTTCATAGTGATTGCTCCTTGTTCTCCCGATTATTCATAGCTTGTCAAACAAGAGATGGCAATTTGGATGCATTCTTTTAACACAAGAATCAATCATGTCCTCCCTCATTATCTCAGCATGGAAAGCTTCGATCTTGTAAAAAAGCTTATCTTTTAGAATGTCTAGACAATTGCGGAGAGTCAAAGATAGAGTCCCCTCCAGCCGATGCTGTAATCCTAGATGGGGCTGTCATTGTCAATATGATACGACCAGCAAATGCCAAAACCTTCGATGACTATGGGGTAATGCATTTGTCCCCTATATCAAACATCAACTGGAAACTGCAAGTCGGACATTGCAGTGTGTCAAAGCAGCATTGAGATGCATGGCTCTCTGTCAATGTGGAGGAGACTGTGACTCGTAAATACTGATACTGTATTGAACAAATAAATTTAAGCAAATCATAATTTTTGGTTATTTAGTCTAGTTCAGTTTAGTTTAGTTTACGAAAACGAATCCACTATTTGGGCATTGCCATCTTGGGTTATCAGTGGTAATACAAGAAAACCACATGTAAAAATCAATCCCTGGTGAAGCGCGAGGTACCGTACATTCTATTTCCGACGTCACAAAAATATGATGAATATACTAAAACGAGCAATAAGTTCTTACACCTAAACTTTATTGGAAATGTATCCAAAAATTCTGTAGAGCTGCTATGCTGGGGCACAACAGTAGCCGCATTGATTGAGGTACAGTGGGAAGCCATAACGAATTCGAGCTCTTCATGTAGGAAATCCCCAGTTTTCAGACACCCTGTTTCCGGGATAGGGTAGTCTTGCATGCGCAAAATTTATATTTTGTTGTAAATGTATCTAGAAATGTTTAAAAAGTGGTATTTTGGGGCGAAAGAGCAGCAACAGTGAATAAGAAATGGCCGAAAACCACCACAAAATTAGCATTTTTGCCGGAGCGCCCCCCGGTTGGCAATTAAAGGGTACTTTTGTAGCTTCAAAATTTATAATTACTTGTAGATGTATCTAGAAATGTTCAAAAGTGGATTTTGGGGAGAAAGAGTAGCCACAGTGAATAAGAAACAGCCAAGACCACAAAAGAATATTCGCTCTGTATGCGGGAACCTCCCCGGTTGTCAGACCCCCTTTTTCCGACATAGGAAAGATTTTTTGAAGTGGCTCTGTGTCTGATATTAATAAGCATATTTTAAACTATAACTTTGCCACTTTTCTTGCTTTTTTCACAATTTGTAAGATTTCTATGCAAATCCAGGCGACTATATGTGTAAGATCTTCAAATAATAAGTCCCCTCTTCCCATGCAATTTCTTCATAGATACAGCCAATCTAGTCCGATGGGTTACGACCAATTGTTCTATGTTTTGTGCAAATGGAATGTCATGAATCTGCTCTCTTCCGAAATGTTTTGTGCAAATGGTGACTATTTCATGAAACTTTGGGAAAATGCTACAATACCACAGTAATTGAGATTTAGAAGGGTAGCCAGCGCATTGGGGTGCGTATTCCCCAACTTTGGGGAGGCCGAATTATTCAGTCATTTATGACGTCATTTGCGGAATTGTAAATAATCAAATATTCAAAATAATCAAGTCAGGGCGTTCGCAGTTACGTTTTTCTTTCTTATTGAATTAATAAAATAATGGAAATAGGTGGAAGACCCCTATTTTCCTAATAAAAGATACAGATTGTATATAACGTTTCCAGGGGCGGCAATCGCATCGCAACGCAAATTTAAGCATCATTCGCCATCGTATATAAAACCATCATTATGAAAATTATTAAATTTAAGAGACATACACATCTAGAAAATTTGGAATGGATTTGACAACTTGAAATTTACATATAAGGGACACAGCTTTGACTGTGAAGATAAAGTAAAACAAACATGTTCTGGTGATACGAGCATCCAATTAAAAAATGAGAAATTTAATGTCTCTATGATTTGATCAATTTCCATAATGGTGCCCTAATGCTAAAGAGGTTAATAATGAAATGAACTATATACATACAGTACAATTAATATCATCAATCGTCTTCGTCACAAATCCCTCCCCAACCACACATCGTTGTACAGCTCACGCCCAGAGCCGTGCACTTGCAGCGGTTCGTTCTGCATGGTCTATCTGATTGGTATCCACACTTAACCAGTACAGAAATTGCTTTACTTGCATCTGGTAAGTCGGTCCAGTAGGGTCTTCAGCGTTCATCCTTAAGAATCCAACCCCAGTTTCTGGGATCTGGAGCTCCAATGACAGTCCTTGAAGAGCTTCCCCAGATCGACGCTTGATATATGGCATAATCGTGCGCTGCATTCGCTGACGCTCATGCCCATACATACATACATACATACATACATACATACATACATACATACATACATACATACATACATACATACATACATACATACATACATACATACATACATACATACATACATACATACATACATACATACATACATACATACAAACATGAGCCGGGTTCGGTCGCTTCGCTCCCTCCCCAAAGCCCGTGAAGTAAACAAAGCTTAATCTGGTTGGCGCGCTTTGCGCGCTGCATTTGCTCCCGCTCATGCCCATACATACATACATACATACATACATACATACATACATACATACATACATACATACATACATACTATACCAACATACTATACCTACTATAAAATCATACTATACTACATACCATACCTACATACTATACCTACATACTATACCAACATACTATACCTACTATACTTACATACTATACCTACTATACCTACTATAAAAGATACTATACATACTATACCTACTATAAAAAAATACTATACCTACTATACCTACTATAAAAACATACTATACATACTATACCTACTATACATACTATAAAAACATACTATACATACTATGCCTACTATAAAAACCTACTATACCTACTATACCTACCATACAAACATACAAACACTTGTGGAAAGCTTAAATGGGGAAAATCGTGCAAATAGGGCCTGAAAAATTCATAACTTTGACTTTGTTTTCATTGGGCCTAAGTGTTGCAAGCATGCCGAAGCAACGCCTACTACAAAAACTACAACTATTTCAACTCAAAATACTAAACAAAGCTATCACCTGTGTTCCCAATTGTTTCCTGCAACTCTCTAGGGTCTTTGAAACAATTAGCAGCTCTTTACAAAGAAAATTGAGCTCTTAAACACTTTGAAAGGCGCCCTTTGTGTGCAAAACAAAAACACGCGTCTTCTCCAAAAGTACCTGCTGCAACCGAGGGCGAATAACGAAAAACGAACCTAAAACCTGTACGCAATGAAAATTAACTTGTTGAATACAGTGCAGTTGTTAAGAATTCAACAAATTTGGTTGTAAATTTGTTAAAAACGGCGCCATAAATGTTTGTTCATATATTCCAGATGCATAAAACAAAAATGATGTTTTTATCCATGGTAAAGAGTAACTCGCTGCACATGGGTTACATTTACAAATCATTTAAGAACGAAAATATCATGTTCTGGTTCTGGTATCTGATGAAAATCAGATACCAGTAATGGAAAGAAGTTTGTTAAAGAGAGGTGTCCGTTATTTTAAAATCAATCAAAGTGGGCATTGTGTCTTTTAAAACTATGGTGAGAAGCGAAAGAGAAATTAGGATAGTTATAAACTTGAAATATTTAATAAAAATATGATGCCTGAATAACAACCTGTTCTTGCCATGAAAAGCATGGAAAGAAGAGCAAAAATTATTGACATTATTAAGCGAAATAGCGATAAAGAAGCTTGTTAGCTTATAATGATAGCTTGTTAGAAAAAAACAACATTCATAATACTTACTCAGCAATAAATAATTCCATATAATGATATCCTATTTATAATTTGGACAACTAAATTAAATTAGGCAAAATCTAATTGTGCAAATACTTAGAGGCGGGATTTCTATTGTACCATACAGGTCCCATGATTGGTTTATACACATCACGTGTTAGAAAAGGCGGGAAACTTGCTAGTGAAAAGGGAATTCCCCTTCGTCCGTCAGATTTGTTATAAAGGTAGGAGAGAGAAAATGCACGTGAAATTGAATTACATCATGGCGGCGATAGCATGCCAGCCAAGTATAGCCAGTGAGTATAGCAGATTGAGGAAAGGCATGGTGAGAGTCCAACTGCATCTTCTTAAATCATTTCCATAAGAGTATGTATAAAGTATTTTGACTCACTGTTAAAAATGTGTTAACTCCAGTCTCATTTTCTGAGTTTAGATTGCAAAAATCGCTTAAAAAAGAATCATACTGTGAATAAATGACCACCGTTACCTGGTGCAACTGCAGCATCGCATTCATGAAAGTGAATACCATGCATTGGGTAAGTTATTAAGTGAAGGTTTTGCAACGATATCATGTCAACATTCATAACTGATAAAGCTTTCTGAATTATTAGAAATATGATTTAAATTTTAAAAATACTGGAACATATAATTTGGAACATTTGGAACATATAAAATAAGAACATTTGGAACATATAATGAGAACAAATAGTATAGTAATAAAACTTTGACCATGCATGAACAAAAAAATGTGAAATGTTTTTCAAATTTTGGATATGAAAAGTAGATAATGTTAGTCAATATTTTGTGTTAATGTCAGCAGTTGTAATTTTATGATGGTTTAAAAGTTTTTATTTTTTCATGCATGGTCAAAAGCAGGACATGTGTAAATTAGTTAGGAAACTATTCATTTACACATGTCCTGCATAATTTTTGCGGCCCTTTGGGTGGGCATGGCCACCATCAATGCTCGTGAGAATTCTTTGGTGGCCTTCCCACCCTTTTTCTCATTTTTGGCCTTTCTTTGGCCTTTGCCAATCAAAGGCCTCCTTCTGTGATCTGTGAATACACAATTATGTTATAGGTTGTTTTTTTGGTGAAAGGATATTATGCAATATTTGAAAGATATCAATTGAACAACTGAGCTTCAAATACAGAAGGTATACTTACACTATTTCTTTGGCGGGGAGTCTTCTCCCTTCCTTGTCATGGAGGGAGAATTTTTTGTGCTGCCCAATTCTTTGAATTGGGCAGCACATTCCCTCTTCAGACTGAAAATGTCTTTGTACGTTATTTCCTAGGATACAAAAGCAAACAATGAAATAATTTTCCACGAAAACAATAACCATGAAATATGAATTAATTATTGTGAATTGTGCAAAAAAACTGATTAATTATGAATGTATATATATTTGCTATAATTACTTTCGCTTCATCACCAAGCCAGATGATCATTTTTTTGTGGCTCAGGCTTTTTGGTTGCACTTGCAAACCTTGAAGTCATAATAACCTTAAAGCAAACAAATTATAGTTGTTTTTCTTTAATAAGGATAATTGGTGTGTGAAAAACAGAACATGTTTGCATGAAGTTGTACTGGTACAAAATCAAAGGACAACTGCTAAACTGCAAATAGTGAAAAAGCAATAACATACTAGTGATTTAATTAGCAAGTAGTAAGTTATACATATGGTTGGTAAACATAATAGTAATGGAAAATTTCATTATCTAAATAATATTGAAAGAAAAGTACATACCCAAAAATCTGAAAAAAATGAGATGTCAACAGCTAAACTGCAAATACTGAAAAAGAAGAAGAGAATTGTGATTTAAATGCAGTAGTAAGTTGTACATATGGTTGGTGAACATAAAAGTAATGGAGACTTTCATTATCTGAGTAACATTGAAAGAAAAGTACATACCGAAATCTGAACAATGTAAAAAATGAAAGGATAAAAGGCCAACTACCAAACTGTAAATACTGGAAAGAGAATAAGATAATTGTGATTGAAATGGTAAGTAGTAAGTTATACATATGCTTAGTGAAGAAAATAGTAATGGAGAATCTCATTATCCAAGTAACATTGAACTGAAAGTACATACCGAAAATGTGCTAAACGAAATAAAAATCGAGTAGGGCAACTGCCAAACTGCAAATACTGGAAAAATAATGAGATGATTGTGATTTATATGGTAAGTAGTAAGTTATACATATGCTTAGTGAAGACAATAGTAATGGAGAAACTCATTATCCAAGTAACATTGAAGTGAAAGTACATACCGAAAATGTGATAAACAAAATAAAAATCAAGCAGGGCAACTGCCAAACTGCAAATACTGGAAAGAGAATAAGATAATTGTGATTGAAATGGTAAGTAGTAAGTTATACATATGCTTAGTGAAGAAAATAGTAATGGAGAATCTCATTATCCAAGTAACATTGAACTGAAAGTACATACCGAAAATATGCTAAACGAAATAAAAATCGAGCAGGGCAACTGCCAAACTGCAAATACTGGAAAAATAATGAGATGATTGTGATTTATATGGTAAGTAGTAAGTTATACATATGCTTAGTGAAGACAATAGTAATGGAGAAACTCATTATCCAAGTAACATTGAACTGAAAGTACATACCGAAAATGTGCTAAACGAAATAAAAATCGGGCAGGGCAACTGCCAAACTCATCATTCATCGAGGAACTTAGGCCATAGGCCATGTAGCCTGGGATCAAAGTCCATTATAGGTCAAAGTCCGAAGGGGAGTGTGCTGAAAAACATCCCAGTCAGGGTAACTTCAAGAAACTTTACCTATACATACAATTCGAGAACAATTAAATCAAGAAACCCTCACAACTTTCCTAAAATCACATTTGACAAATTTTTGAAACCAACTTCTCCATTTTCATGCTATATGATTAATGCAAGATCGGTGAAAAATAAGGTTGCTGAGATCAGACACTACATTGTTGATAATGATGCTGACATGCTAATAATTACTGAGACATGGCTTTCTTCACAGGATAATGTTGTGGTAAATAGACTAGTACCTGATGGCTATGAAATTAAGCATCAGGCCCGTGAAAACAGGAGAGGGGGCGGTGTGGCCATGGTTTACAAAAGCAGTATAAGTGTTGACATAAAGAGTCAAGGAATTACTCAGTCAATGGAGTACATGGATGCTTGTGTGTCATTTGAAAACACTTCATGTGAGTTGATTGTTATTTATCGTCATGGTACAAATCCAAATGATGGTCAATTTGTCCCAATCTCAGTTTTCTTTGATGACTTCACAAGCATATTGGATAGACATGATGTTTCAACTTATGATGTAGTAATTGCTGGGGATTTCAATTTCAATTTAAATGATAGAAATAATGCCGAAGTGTCTCAATTCATGGATATACTGTTTACATATGATCTTAATCAGCATGTTCATGACCCTACACATGAAAATGGACACACATTGGATTTGATTATCACCAGATCATCGTCCAATTTTGTAAGAAATGTAAAGGTAGATTACAAAATTTCGGATCATTTCTCGATAAAATGCCATCTATCCCTTGGAAAACCAGCTAAAGAAGTGAAAAAAGTAACTTTCAGAAAGCTTACTCAGATTAATTTTGAGAAGTTTAATTCTGATCTTTGTGATGCATTTGTACCATTGCAGCAGTTGACTGGCATTGATACTCTTGTTACAGCGTATGATAGCACTTTATGTAAGATCCTTGATAAACATGCACCTGAACAGGATAAAATTATTACCATTCGAAATAAGCATCGAGGTTTCACCGATGACTTGAGGGAAGAAAAGAAGAAGAGGAGACGACTTGAGAGACGGTGGAGGAGAACAAAGTCAGCTGTTGATAGAGACAAATTTGTTAAGCAAAAACTTAAGCTAAGAAAACTGTTGGAAGATTCGGACACAGCATTTGATTCTAATTTAGTGATGGAAAATTCACACAGTACAAAAGGATTATTCAAGGTTCTGAACAATATGCTGAATAAAAAGACAGAGTCTCCCCTTCCAAAACATGACTCGACTCTTCAGCTTGCAAATGAATTTGTTGATTTCTTTGTTGGGAAAATAGAAGAGATTCAAAATCATCTTGATCTGGCCATGAATTTGGATGAAAATAATAAAGTTGTACCAGAAGAACCCAAATATAAGACCCAAATGACTACGTTTTGTCACTTGTCTGAAGATAATGTTGAAAAACTTATAAAAAAAATCACCAATAACAACATGTGATCTAGATCCACTGCAAACATGGATTTTGAGGCGTTGTGGGGGACCTTTTGTAAAAATCGCAACTCTAATAATTAACACGTCACTTCAGACATCAGCTATGCCAGACCGTTTCAAATTAGCTATATTAAACCCACATTTGAAAAAGGCGGGACTAGAAATTATAAATGCCAACTTCAGACCAGTTTCCAATTTGGCTTATGCCTAAAAGCTCATCGAGAGAGCAGTTGCAAATCAATTAGTTCAGCATATGGTGGAAAATGATCTTTTTGAGCCACTGCAATCGGCATATAGAGAGGGACATAGTACAGAAACAGCATTACTGAGAGTTCAAAATGACTTACTGATGGCAATGGATAAACAAAAAGTCTCTATTCTTGTTTTGTTAGATCTTTCAGCGGCGTTTGATACAGTCAACCATTCTGTATTACTTGAGAGACTTTCCAATAGATGTGGAATTAAAGGGGAAGCTTTGAAATGGTTTGTTTCATACCTAGAAAATCGTTTTCAAATGGTTAAAGTTAAAGATGAAAAATCAAAACAGGTGCCTCTATCTTGTGGTGTTCCACAAGGATCAGTGCTGGGTCCGTTACTTTTTCTGGTGTATACGTTACCCTTAGGAGATATTGTTCGAAACAGAGGCATGAAGTTCCACCTCTATGCTGATGACACACAACTTTATATGTCATTTTCTCCAACTCCTGAATGTGCAACTCTCTCAATACAGCAAATTGAAGGGTGTGTCCAAGAAATTCAGTCCTGGATGCTAACAAACAGGCTAAAATTAAATGGAGATAAAACTGGACTCTTGTTGGCAGGAACGCGAAAACAATGTGCAAAACTGCCAAATCTGTTGATAAATATTGGAAACACTGCAATTAAACCAAGTGAAAAAGTACGAAATCTTGGTGCTTTTTGATACAAATTTGTCACTTAAGTCACATGTCAACTCTCTGTGCAGCTCAGCTAGGTACTACCTGTATAATATCCGCCTAGCTCGGAAGTATTTTACAAAGGAAGCTGCTGAAAAAGCCATCCATGCCTTCGTCACATCTAGGCTAGATTGCAACAATTCTTTCTTATATGGTTTGCCAGTGTCTGAGTTACAAAAGTTGCAAAAAATTCAGAATTCCGCTGCCAGGATTTTGACCGGTGCGAACAGACATTGTCACATAACCCCAGTGTTAAAACAACTCCACTGGTTGCCAATAACACACAGGATCAAATACAAGATTATAGTATTAACTTACAAATGCATCAACAATCTTGCACCAAAATACCTTACTGAGTTGGTCACATTAAAAACAGCAGCAAGAAGGACAAGATCTACTGATGATAAGTTGAAAATTGAAACATCAAGGACAAAGCTTGTGACAGCTGGAGATCGTGCCTTTATAAGTGCCTCTCCTCATCTTTGGAACAAACTGCCATATGCATTGAGAGCAACGGATTCTTTAGAAACTTTTAAGTGTAGACTGAAGACACATTTGTTTAATGAATATTTTGATTAGGTTTTATTTTTACCAATAATTCTTAGCATTCCTTGTAATTACTTTATATGATATCACCTTATTAGTTTTATGTAAATTATATAATGCGCCTTTGAGCCGTGGGGATAAATGGCGCAATATAAATGCCTTTTATTATTATTATTATTATTATAAACTGCAAATACTGGAAAAATAATAAGATGACTGTGATTTATATGGTAAGTAGTAAGTTATACATATGCTTAGTGAAGACAATAGTAATGGAGAAACTCATTATCCATTATCCAAGTAACATTGAACTGAAAGTACATACCAACATTTTTTTTCTTCAATATTAGGAAGGTTCACCGAAAACAATTGAGAAATTAAACGAAGACTGGAAAAGGAATATCATCAGTGATTAAATACATGGAAATAGTTGTGCATGTAATAAAAAATTTGGGTATTATTTGTAAATGTCTTTATTAATATGTAAAAGTATAAATTATTAGTAATGAGTTAAAAACAATTTACCTCTTGACTTGTGGCTCTACTTTTGACAGTGATGAACACGAACGGAAAATATTTTTGGCGCGTTGCGTTGTGAAGATAATTTTGAATATGAACACCATGGCAACAGATTGAAGATGGCCTCGTATAATAAAATATAGATAACTGAAATCGATGCCACCTGGAAATGTCACAGAATGCGTAAATATTGTTAGAATGTGTGGTGGAAATACCCTGGTAGTGGCCTGATAGTGTGAAATTTAGTTATGAGAAATGACTACAGAAAATGAAGACTTTTCAAGAGAAGCATATGTAATGTTGCACGCTTCACTGGTAAATTATATTCAGATAAATAGTACATTTATGTTGTAAGATACCTATACAGTTTTAGTTGCAACTATAAAATTTATAAGTTGAAGTCATCTCCTTTCAACCTTTGTTGTGTGTTCTAAATATTCTATCATCAATCATGCATCTTCTTCATTCTCTGTGTATTTATCAATGAAGGGTACTACAAAGTATAAAGTATAAAAATATATTAACAATATTTCTATACTACAAAGTATAGAAATATATTAACAAATTGGAGAACATATGATTGCCTACAAAGACTTAAAAAACTGCTTGAACATACTATTCAATGCAACATGAAAAATAAAATTATAAATACAATGCTACATCATACTCAAAAATACTATACATGACCATGCAATACTATACTGTATGATACTATATATATATACAATCATGCAATACTATCTTGTATCACACTACATCTAATATATATGTTGTATATTATCAAGAAACATTGACTGATAGGGCGCACTTCGTGTGCTGCATTCGCTTTGCTCATGCCTCTTTCAACCCCACGTACAATGGGTTAGCTCGCTGCGCTCTCCTGTTTATCTATTATCAAGAAACATTGACTGATAGGGCGCACTTTGTGCGCTGCATTCGCTTCGCTCATGCCTCTTTCAACCCCACGTACAATAAGTTAGCTCGCTGCGCTCGCCTGTCTATCTATTATCAAGAAACATTGACTGATAGGGCGCACTTCGTGCGCTGCATTCGCTGACGCTCATGCCCAAACATACATACATACATACATACATACCTACATACATACATACATACATACATACATACATACATACATACATACATACATACATACATACATACATACATACATACATACATACATACATACATACATACAAACATGAGCCGGGTTCGGTCGCTTCGCTCCCTCCCCAAAGCCCGTGAAGTAAACAAAGCTTAATCTGGTTGGCGCGCTTTGCGCGCTGCATTTGCTCCCGCTCATGCCCATACATACATACATACATACATACATACATATACATACATACATACATACATACATACTATACCAACATACTATACCTACTATAAAATCATACTATACTACATACCATACCTACATACTATACCTACATACTATACCAACATACTATACCTACTATACTTACATACTATACCTACTATACCTACTATAAAAGATACTATACATACTATACCTACTATAAAAATACTATACCTACTATACCTACTATAAAAACATACTATACCTACCATAAAAACATAGTATACATACTATACCTACTATACATTTTATAAAAACATACTATACATACTATGCCTACTATAAAAACCTACTATACCTACTATACCTACCATACAAACATACAAACACTTGTGGAAAGCTTAAATGGGGAAAATCGTGCAAATAGGGCCTGAAAAATTCATAACTTTGACTTTGTTTTCATTGGGCCTAAGCGTTGCAAGCATGCCGAAGCAACGCCTACTACAAAAACTACAACTATTTCAACTCAAAATACTAAACAAAGCTATCACCTGTGTTCCCAATTGTTTCCTGCAACTCTCTAGGGTCTTTGAAACAATTAGCAGCTCTTTACAAAGAAAATTGAGCTCTTAAACACTTTGAAAGGCGCCCTTTGTGTGCAAAACAAAAACACGCGTCTTCTCCAAAAGTACCTGCTGTAACCGAGGGCGAATAACGAAAAACGACCGAAAATTCGCATGTGCCGCCCGCAACCGAGGGCGAGAAACGAAAATTGATCGACAACCCACGTGGGTCACGCGAAAGGAGCCAATCAAATTGCAGGAACAGGCGAAACGGGTCACGTGAAAAGCGAACACTCTGTTCGCTCTTCACGTTTTTTCGTGATAGCACAATTAGCAGAATAATTAGTGGAATAATTCAATAATTTGGGAGAAAATCGAAAAACAAAATCCATTACCCTGGTTAAATTAATAAACTAAGCATTCAGTGTGAATTTCATTGCCATATACCCACATACAAAAAAGCCTTTGTGATTACACGGTTCGCCGTTTCGGCCCATTGTTTTTGGGCGTTTGACCTATTGTTTCGGGTCGAATCTATTGTTTTTTGCAGGAAAAGTGCGTCATCACGTGACATCGCAGAATAGTAATATTAGATAATCAATGGAATAACTCAAAAATTCCTTTAAAATAGGCTTCCAAAAATAGATAACTTTTGCCTACTCCAAAAACGGAGCCTTTCCATGCAAGTCTCAACCTTTTGCGACCCCATTGAAAAAAGCCTTATTGATCACCGATTCACCGTTTCGTCCCATTGTTTTTCAGCGTTCGGCCTATTGTTTCGCGTCGAATCTATTGTTTTTGGCAAGAAAGTCCGTCATCACGTGGCCTCCGCAGAATATATATATTAGAAGTTTGATAGCTTGTGATGTCTTGACATGTTTGACTACGTCACTCAGTACGAGGTGAGCCTCCAGGAGAGGCGCCAATGCCAAATCTGCAATAGGCCTACTCTGTGAATTGATTTTCAGTGTTTTCCTCGCGTGTTTATCTCCTTCCTCGCAAAATCAAATATAAGTTATTCTAGAAATATAAGTTAATCGAATATAAGTTACTCAGTATGGTTTTAAGTAAGATGGAAATGAACAGGAAAAGAAAAGCTGTAGCCGCTTTGGTTTTGATGGAGATTCTAGAAGATGATGAAAGGTGGTGGAAAAGAGGGAAAACAAGGGCATGGATGAAGAAAAGATGTGAGCAAGATTATGTGAATAATATTGTACGGGAACTAAGCATTGAAAACACAGCTAGTTAGTTACAAGGAAATGATGAGAATGTCACATGAAGATTTCCTATTCATTCTATCAATGATTCAGAAAGATATTAGCCCGCGTGAAATCCTTGGAGGAAATAAAATAATAGATGCTAAATCTAGATTAACTTTGGCTATAAGATTAATAGCAACTGGGGAGAGCTATGGAGTCAGATACTGGACAAAATGGGTCAATTGTCTTGGTCGTGGCAGTCACTTGCTTGTGGGGTATGCTTATTCGCTTGGTTGTGGCACTCTCTGTGTTATGGCATTGGTGCATTTGTTTGGTTGTGGCAGTCACCTCTTTTGGTTGTGGAAAACTGTGGTTGGCGGTGGCAGTCCTCTGTTTTGGTTGCAGTTTTGTTTTGGTTGTGGCTCTTTTGATTGACAAGTGTTTAGGCTATTGAATTGGATTGGCAAAAATATTTTGTCAATTGAATTGAATTGTTTGCTGAGGGCATGAACATGAACATGAGCCCGGAGCCCTGTGAGCTACCTTTGGCCTTTGTCTTACTGAATTCTGAACTTGAGAAAACATTTGTATAACTTATTTTTGATAGAGATAGATTTTAAAATTCCATTTGGAATCCATGGTTTCTTTTTGAGTTTTGCTTGCCTATTTGAGATCTTTTTCAAAGGGGCATGTTTGTTTATAGTTTGTTTATAGTTTATTATTGTTTTGGGGAAACCATAGTGAAGATATAATTCTAGGGTTTCGTTTGGAATCTCTAGAGAAGGCCTTCCATTTCCTTGTTTTGTTCTGATCACTGGAACCTCATCATTGCTACTGTTTTTATGGTTTGTTGTGTAGTATTGATAAGGCTTATGGTTTCATTATCTATGACATTAGGCCATTCTCGTTGGCAATTAATGGCAAGGAGAGCAACATGTTCCGACCTATAACTTGCATAATCTTTAAAGGGCTTATGCAGCCTAAAATGACATATCGATTTTTTCACGGAAATGGAGATAAAAAGATCTGAGTATCACTATGAACCTATTTTGAGTGTTTTCTGACGAGTATAAGTATGTTTTTTTCAAGCTCAAACACACCCAGGTCTGTTGAAGAGCTGTGGCGTCAGTTTGATGACACGCGAATCATTTCTTATAGGGGTCAGTATGGGAAAATTTGACCGCGCGCCACAGTTTTTTTAATAACTCGACTTAGGCGACGCCGATTTCAATTATCTCACCTGTGGCTAAAAGCGCGATATTTTCCTCACATTATGAGCCAATTTCCGTTCTTTTCAATAGAACACAGAAATTTTGACAAAATTTGAAAAAAATAGAATTTTCATGATTTTGGTGAAATGTGACGTCAGAATGAACCGAGCTATTGTTCTTCAACTATTGTTCTCTGAGGAAGAGCTGCCCGGCCTGTTGAAACAGTGTCTGGCTAAAATCTTTTCAAAATGTCGGATTGGTCGGATTCAATCAATGGTTTAAAATGTTTTCTTCAAATTATTTCCCAAGTCAGGTATAATATTCAAGGTATGATGCTCTCTGTTCCATATGAATCAATGAATGCACCTTGCTTGAAAAGCAGACTGAATAAATAAAGGCTGAATAATATTTCTACATTGACTACCATTAAATGTTTTCTTAACAAATCACTTACAGTATTCTAAACCTGTAGGTACTTCAATCTTCCTCATTGTCACTTAAAGTGCCCCTACGGCTTTTTTTTTATTAGCTAAAAGTATAGAATCGAATGCGCTGATTCTGATACCGTTTATATTTTTTTGATCTGATGAGTAATTGTTGAGTTACGAGAGATTGCGTTCACACTTTCGTGTCTCACTTTTAGGACTGGGTCGATCCCACTATGACATCATAGTGGGAACCCTGTAGTCAGTGGCGGCGGGCGTAGGCCTACATTGAGTATAATAGATAATGTTGTTTGCGCTTTGTCTTGTCTCGTTATGTGTATTCTGTATTCGTGGGTATTTGTGCAATTTTGGTGATCAGAATTGAATAGAAGTTTCCATAAATTAAACATTCTTAGTCGGATAGTAGTTCATGACAGTAGGGATTGCAGTGCCGAGGAATGCGAAGATGGCGAAGGGATAGGATAGATTGTGTAGACCGATGATAGTGATACCGATGAAGGAGAACCTGATGCATTTGATCCTATTTGGCTGAGAACTCTTTCGCTGAAAGCTATGAAAGAAATGTGAGCGAGAAAAGAAATGCTGACAGAGAACTTTCTGGGCAATTAACTGGATCTGAACTA
This sequence comes from Sanderia malayensis, assembly GCA_013076295.1. Taxonomy (NCBI): domain Eukaryota; kingdom Metazoa; phylum Cnidaria; class Scyphozoa; order Semaeostomeae; family Pelagiidae; genus Sanderia; species Sanderia malayensis. Next base: position 2,228,926 of record RQOL01000374.1, on the reverse strand, counting down.
TCATGTTTCTGTTGTGTATCTGATGAAGTAAAAGTGTATCAAAATTCTATACGTAATATGATTTAGGCCATGGCCATATCCATCCGTGTCGTCAACCTTTGTGGTTGAAGAAACTTGAAACGATTCGATTTTCATTAGATACAGCAAGTGTAGAAATGTGCAACACAATTCCTTATTACTAAACATGAATTTCGTTACTGCACCAAAATTGATGGTTGCATGTTAGCATTTTCTAACTGCGAAGTTTAGAATTTCGTCTGTCGTTGCGAATTGATGAAATCTATCCATTTCCTTCTCGTTATAGCTTCAGGGCGATCGGCCTGATAAAGCTGAATCCTGTGAAGCTCTACAAATCTTGATTTATCCAGTGTATTTAAGCACATCGATATGGCATATTTACCCAGTCAGTTTCTCATATAAATCTAACAATTTTCAGGTCCTGTCAATTATCTGTGATCATGTTTTTGATCCTATTGATTGAATTTTTGAAATGAAATCCCGTACTGTTTTAACATTGCACGGCCTACGCCCGCCGCCACTGAGCACACTGAGCAGCCACTACATGGGAATTTTAGAATTCCTCCCCACAGCTGCAAACTCATCGCAAGCCTTTCAAACTCAAATGCCATAATGCGCCGACCTGTTTCTAATCATCAAAGTCAAAAAAACAAAAATCGAGTCCATAGTATGAGAGAAAAGCGACGTCATATTTGTTGCTTCAGTACGGAAAGAAATGGGGCTCCCACTATGATGTCATAGTGGGATCGACCCAGTCCTAAAAGTGAGACAAGGAAAATGGCGAAAATGACGAAACATCGACACTTCCACGCGTTATAACTCGTGAACTACGCCTCTGATTTAAAAATTATTTTCAGATCTGAAGTCAGCGTACCGAGTTTTATTGAATTCACAAATAAAAAAAAAAGCCGTAGGGGCACTTTAATGATGTTCCTTATCAGGCAGATGTGTTGTCATAAACTCAGTGTGCCAGTCACACCCGGCAATGATTTCACAACCATTACACCACAAGATGTTCACATTTAGTGGGAAGCATACATTGTATCAATCACTGATAGAATCCTCCAATACACTGGACAAAACAAGCTAAGATGGCTCTTACCACACAAGCAAACATTATTAATGCATTCTAATAATCTATATGTGCATAAATATGTCTTTGTTATCTTACTTGAATATTGAGAGTCTTGCATGATAAGTTTCCCATTGTAGATATCTTTTTAACCAGAACCTCATAGTGTATGGTGTCTCCTCATTCATTCACTGTGGAAGTGCTTCACAAAATATTTCTGTTTTTTTTTTAATCAACAACATTCCAATTGAAAATATCATTGACACTTGCTTACGTTTTCAGTATTACAGTATTACAGTATTATACAGTATACAGTATTACAGTGATGGTAGTACAGTATTACATGAACTGTACTACCATCTTACAATGTGTCTTATATCATAAAGAGCTTTCCCATACAATTAACATGCAAGCACAGAAACTTATTGAATCCTCAGAACAATTACAATTTAATGGCAACTTGAAGTAACAAGCTTTTTTATAAGGAACCTACATGTATAAGGTAGAAAACTTAAGGAACGTTTACTACTACAGGCCAAATCACTAAGGCATCTTTTAATTTTTAGTATATTAATATTTCCGCACTATTTAAAATTAGGAAGCCGGTTCCATTGATTTTCAGTACTTTTACATTATATGAAGCTTCTTCATGTGTTAACCTCTTATCCTTTCACACGGCAAAACGATGAATTTGAATGCTTTTCTTGCGTCTGCACTAATAATGTCCACCAAATGCCAAACTTAAAATTAAAGACCTTTTAAGTAGGAGAAGAAATGGGCGTCCTGGCCCACCTGGCCCACGCATGCGCAGTAGAATGTGTTAAGATCACGCGTGCGCGTTCGAATGCGGCGTTCGAATGTACACGGCAAATTTCTGTCATGAGAAATCAGAAACTTCTAGAATCTGGTAAAGTTAGTTTAAAGTTGCAAAACATCGCCAAAGCTGATAAAAAACCATAAAAAGCTTAATAACTAAAAAACGGTTTTGTTTATGAAAAGATTTTTTCAGCAATAAAAAGAAAATCTCTTGATTATATTGAATGAATTGTTTCATATTTTTCATGCACTTATAAGATGATAGAAATTTGTTAAATAAATCGCAAGAAAACACAAAAATATCGAGGAACTGGCAAATTCATGTTCTCGGCTCGAGATTGAATTCAAAGAACCAATCAGAAACTTTCGAATGCGACGTTCGAATGTACGCGAAATCTCTGTCATGAAAAGCAGAAACTTCTAGAATCTGGAATGATCTAGAAAGTTTTTACAATTTATATATTAGTAGAATTTAGAAAAATGAGCCATAAATTTCCATCATACTAACTTTATTTTATAACAATTTTAAACGTAACATATGCAGTAAATTTTTCATCATACTAACTTTATTTTATAACAATTTTAAGCACAACATGTGCGGCATGCAGTATGTTCATCTTCTGATATAGACGTTTTTCATCTTGGGAATCTTCTTCTTTCTTCCGATATAGGCATTGTTTCATCTTCTGGATCTTCTTCTGCTATAGACATTTTTTCATCTTCTGAATCATCCGTCTCAGCATTTCGGAAAATTATGCCATAGCAATCACACTGAGCGAAACCATCCCATTCTCGACCACAATCACCACAGATCGTTAACGTAGGAATTTCATCAGTGTACAATCCAGGAGTATAGCGATATAAGATGCATCTGTCCAGCCTATCATCTATCACCCCATATAGATTGAAAATGATTTCTTTTTTCCCCTCATCTAGACTGAGAAGAATTGAAGATTTTTCTTCAATCGTTAAAAATGGAGGATAGTAACCATATAACATATCCAACAAGTCTTTAAACAGGTAGACAAGTGTTGACCCAGATTCAAAATTTGACGCATCTCCATCTATTTCATGCTATCGGCATTCTCCCAGTGTCCTTCTTGTTCTTTGCGAAACATATCCCACGCACCATTCTTTAGAGGCTTTGCTGTATATGTACGTTGATCGCCTCTGATGAATTGAACTAATGCTTCATAATACACATTTGTATGATACATTGGGGAAAACGGTAAACCCTCACTACAAAATGATGTAAAAAGAATTTCCACCTCATCAGTTTCTTCAATATCATCTAATGAGATTTTTGATTCAAAATGATACATCTTGACTAATTACTTCTTTCTTCTTCAACGATTTATAGTTAAATGAAATCTACTCGACTATCCTTTTATATAAGTCTAAAGATGTTCCACTAGTTTCCAGAAGCAGAAGCTTCCAGAAGTTTCCAGGAGCTATCAACCAATCAGATCACAGGGACTTACACAAAAATATCGAGGAACTGGCAAATTCACGTTCTCGGCTCGAGATTGAATTCAAAGAACCAATCAGAAACTTTCGAATGCGACGTTCGAATGTACGCGTCAAATCTCTGTCATGAGAAATCAGAAACTCTAGAAGTTTCCAGGAGCTATCAACCAATCAGATCACAGGGACTTTTCAGAAGTTTCTAGAAGTAGGAAAGTCCCTCGGGAAAGTTCTAGAAAGTTCTATGACGTCATAAAGAAGTTTCCAGAAGCAGAAATCTCTACAATCTGATTGGTTGATTTATGTATATAAATCATCTCGAAATAAAATCACTTCAAATCACGATCTAGTCATGAAGAGATCACACGAAGAAAGCGCAGCTGCTAATAATAGCAAGAAAAGAAAAATCTCTTGCTATCAATGTGGGAAAGTATTCAATAGAATGGCGAATCTAATGGCGCACAAGCGAACATCTCATAATGTGCAATCGCCACCCAAATTAGTTGGCGAAGGTAGGAAAAAGAAAAAGATAGATGATAAAGCATTTAAAATATTACTAAGGAAGAGGATATTGAAAATATGAAAAAGATCAAGCAGCACACCATTCGCGAACTTTGAGTGAGATATTTACACATAAGCAAGGGATAAAGTATTATTGTTCTCGAAGTAGAATTTCATAACCGATCGGGATATCATATCAGATCCACCGCCAGTATTCAGATCTGCTATCTATTCACTGCTGCGATCAGAGATTGAAGATATCGAAGAGCTTGAAGACCAAATAGACGACGCCATTAGAAAGTTAAAAAATGACATAGATGAATTTACAGAAAATGGAAGCGGCTGGATATTTACAAAGTATATCAAACTGCTAGTGAAGATGTTCGACTATGAAGCAATCAAAGGTAAAAAATATTTGCAGCTACCCGCCAACATCAAAAACAAACAAGCAGTCATTAACGTGCAAAACGATGATGATAAATGCTTCATCTGGGCAATTCTATCTGCACTACATCCACAATCAAAAGATCCACAAAGAGTCGCAAAGTATCAACAGTACTTGAACGAGCTTAACTGCGAGGGATTGAAATATCCAGTAAAAGTGCAAGATAAAAGATGATTGATACATTCGAAATAAACAACA
>RQOL01000374.1:2191702-2224312 GCA_013076295.1 Sanderia malayensis | reverse complement strand
TATTAACTCACCTTTCATTGAATGACAATGACAATTTATTTATATATAGTTTTAACATGGATACTGAAAATGAAGTTGTCATTACTGACAATGCTGAAGCAGTTGAGACCGAGGACGCTGAAGCGGTTGAGACTGAGGACGCCGAAACAATGGAGCCTGAAGTTGCCAACACTGTTGCAAAGGAACCAACAGTGGTTCAATTCAAAAAAAAGATTCAAAAGACAAAGAAAACAACGAAAAAAAACAAAGAAAAAGAAATAGAAGCACACACAGTTTTCAGTTTCAGTTTCAGTTTTCATTTTTTCATCAATTATTCCTAAATACAATTTAAATCTACATTACAATTACTTTATGTGACATTTTAGAAACAATTAACAAGCAAATAGAATTTAACAAATAAACTTACAGATACACAATTGTATTTAAAAATAATTGACTAAGGAGGAACTCTCTAAATAGGTAAACTAATCGAGAGAGAGTCCCCCCAGTAAAAACAGAATAACTAAAAGCATTTTATTAAAATAAAGCAGCCAACAACCAGATGTGTTACCGAGTAGCATTGACATTTTTATCGTAGAAGATTATTAATTTAAATACGAGTCTATGAAGAACGTTTTTAGTTTAGACCGAAATACTGAAGCAGATGTAGAAACTCTGATGAAAAGTGGCAGAGTATTCCAAAGTTTTGAACCGAAGTACTGAATTGTTTTAAGTCCATAAAGAGTTGTATTTTTTAAGGATTTAAAGAGGTCACCCCTGGTTACTTGACGAGTACCAAACCTATGAACAGATGAGTTAGGCGTAAAAAAGTTTTGGAAACAGGTAGGCGATAGTTTATTCATAGCTTTGTATGCAAAAGTCAAAATATTAGAATGTATCATGTCTTCAAGTTGCATGGCACAACTTTTGTTGGCACAACTGCCCACATGCACACCTGGTGCATGTGGGCAGTTGTGCCAACAAAAGAAATATTGTCGTTGGTGAGGGGCACAAACATTCACAAAAAGTAATTGTAAGTGTAATTGTGTTCATGTTTGTCTTTTGTTCGTTTTCTTTCCCTGTTATTTGTTTGTTTTGTTAAATTGTTAAATTGTGTACAACGGTAAATTAGAATAATAATTAATAATAATAACATTGCAAAAATAATAACAAGACTATTACCTTTGAAAAACGATGCATTCCGCCAAAAAATATTTATCACCAACACTCTTCTTGGACATGCTGTGACACAAACCCTAAAAATTTGCAAGAAATGTATTTCAAAAACCCGTCTTTATAAATGAACTAAATGTGGCCTTTGGGATGCATAATGATCTCCTATAATTCAATATACTTACCTGAAGAACAGTCAAAAATTGCCTGCATTGACATCGCACCACACAAATCCCATACGAAGAGAGTAGCACAGAGAGTACCTAAAATTCACGAATAATACGTGTACTAAAACGTAAGTAGCACAGAATCGTATCTCATTTTCCAATGCGAACAATGTATCTTATCTCTAGCATCCGTTTTTCTCAAATGTGGCCTATTCTCAAGGAATTCGTGGTCAAATACTATATTTGCTAAAGTCTTATACGCTAGAAAAATGAATCAAAACCTTCACAGAAACGCCATAGATTATTTTAAAGATGTAACCTGACAGATCGCAATGATATAATACGATCTGGAAAACCTACTTACCATCGCCAGTGACCCACTTACAGAACAGAAAAGATGAAAGGAAGGACGCATTGCCTTGCCGCATGTTCTTTGTTCAGTTGAGTTCTCTTGGGTTGGGTTGATTGTTAGCCAATCCAGCTCAATCAAATAATTACGTCAAAACGAGACGACATAACAATAGAATTTGTTGTGTGATTTTGATTTATGCTATGTTTCGTCAACGTAGCAATTTCTCATGCTGGTCGTGGTAGTGCTGTCCGAATATTCGTTTCCCAAATCTTGGATCGTAACGGAACTTGATGCTGTAATAAGAGAAAGTAAAGCTGAGAGAAACATTCATTTTGCCGCAGCCCAGGAGTAAGTAGACTTTAGTTTTAATTTCACCCCATTCAAGTTCCCATATAATTGCTTAGGCCAATTGTATTTCACTCATTGTTAACATATAATTTCTTCAGGCCAAAATTGACAACTCCCGTTATGTTTCATGGCTCTTTATATTTAATGATTTGGGAAAGAGTGTTTAATGCTGTACCCACATGTTCCAGTGGCTTTAATTTTGTTATAATTTTTTCCTTGACGATTCTTTTCACTTTGTGGCTGCCTTCTTTGCCTTACCAGCCAAGCCCAATACTCCTATGAAACTCTTTTCACCATGCAATAGACCCCTTTCACGATGTTTTCACACCTTGAATCTCTGCACGAAATCGAGGTTATAAATTTTTCAAACATCTTTTACAGCGTTTCAAGGCAATAATCGTGCTTTTTCTTCTACTGATAAATTGCTGTAAAATTCACAGAAAGTATTAATATGAGTAACGAAAACGCACATGATATGACTACAGACATACTGCAGAGGAAGATGCAATTTTTGGGGCGTCAATGTGCAACTTTTGGCTGTCAGAGCTATTTTTATTGAGATGGATATCAAATGGGCCTAAATTATTTTACATTTCCGAAATCAAATTTTGAGAAGCTTCGTTGGTGCGATTTGATAAAAGGAACAGACGGCAGGGACGGTTTTAAGGTGACGAACTCGACTGTCTTGTGTGAAAAGCTTTTTGCATCGGCTGATATCAAGCGAAACCCAACTAAGTAGCGTCTTGTTTCCGGTGCAGTGCCCTCGTTATAAACCTTCATGAAACGAAAACTGTCTTTTCTCCAACAACACAACCCGCAAGTGCTCATCACGAAATTCTTCTGAAATTGTTGATACTTGCAAATCCAAGTATTCTTTCGCAAGAAAAAGCGTCCGATCACTCACCTACAAAAGTTTATTCTAGTTCTGATGAGACTCAAAGTGAGTTTATGTATTGATGATCTGGCTGATCAATTTGGCATTTCTTCAAGTCATGTTTCAAAGATCTATACAACTTGGATTTGTTTTCTTTATAATGAGCTCCCACCTCTTTTCAAACTACCTTCTCAAGAAATTATTCCACAAAACATGCCTGAACAGTTCAAAGAATTGCCAACAACAAGGTTAATAATTAATTGTGCCAAAGTATACGCAGAGGTCCCATCATCTATGAAATCACAATCCCAAACGTGGTCAGAATATAAGCACCACAATACCTGGAAAGTTCTTATTGGCATATCAAGAGAAGAATACTTGAATTTGCAAGTATCAGAAATTTCAGAAGACTTTTTGGCATGCCAACATTGCATCTGTTCCACTTTGCATTAGAAATATTCAAATGTTGCCATCAATGAAGAGAAATTGGGAAAGCCAGTATAAAACTATGTTGCAGAGCTATCAGACTTCAACTTGTCAATGGAAAAAAGAGACAATTTTAACTTTGTTAACTGCAATTCCAGCTTTTCCACTTGACTTTCTGCTTGGACAATTTTGGCAGTCAAATCTCCCAGTTAACAATTGGAGATTTTCACTCTTCGTAAAAGATTGCATTATTTCACTTTCTATGTTTTCAGAATCAACAGGAACATGTGTATGTAGGACAATTGATAAAAGAGAAATCTGTTATGTTGATAGATCATCAATACATAAACTCACTTTGAGTCTCATCAGAACTAGAATAAAATTTTGTAGGTGAATGATCGGACGCTTTTTCTTGCGGAAGAATACTTGGATTTGCAAGTATCAACAATTTCAGAAGAATTTCGTGATGAACACTTGCGGGTTGTGTTGTTGGAGAAAAGACAGTTTTTGTTTCATGAAGGTTTATAACGAAGGCACTGCACCAGAAACAAGACGCCACTTAGTTGGGTTTCGCTTGATATCAGCCGATGCAAAAAGCTTTTCACACAAGACAGTCGAGTTCGTCACCTTAAAACCGTCCCTGCCGTCTGCTCTTTTTATCAAATCGCACCAACGAAGCTTCTCAAAATTTGATTTCGGAAATGTAAAATAATTTAGGCCCATTTGATATCCATCTCAATAAAAATAGCTCTGACAACCAAAAGTTGCACATTGACGCCCCAAAAATTGCATCTTCCTCTGCAGTATGTCTGTAGTCATATCAGGTGCGTTTTCTTTACTCATATTAATACTTTTTGTGAATTTTACAGCAATTTATCAGTAGAGGAAAAAGCACGATTATTGCCTTGAAACGCTGTAAAAGATGTTTGAAAAATGCGCCACTACATCTATAACCTCGATTTCGTGCAGAGATTCAAGGTGTGAAAACATCGTGAATGGGGTCTATTCCCATCCCATTGATGATGATTATGAAGTATTTTTGCATTCGTCATCCACGGTGTCCCGTGTATTCATCCACGTTAAATGAACCCTCTTAATCATGTGAAGGAAAGGAAACTATTGTTACTTGAGTCAAACTTACTTTTTGCTATGAGGGCTTTTAATATATTCTTAATTCTACGTTACAATACAGTGAAGAAAGTCCCAATTGTTATTCCAGTTAAACAAAGTCGCTAATTATGAAAGAGCAATTTTTCAATAACAATATATTCAGCTCACAAGGGCTATTTTATCCAAATCTAATTCCTTATTAACCTTGATAGTATTACACCAACATACTAAATAGAATATAATTTGTCTCTTTCACTTTGTAGATCTACTGATGTACATCATTATACAAATGCAAGTATTGGAGACTTCATACCTATTGCTTTATCAAAATTCAATGCATCAGTATCATCTTATCATGGAAACAAAACCATACCTCTGTAAGTCAACATTAATTTAAATTCTGGATGCTCATCATAGATGGTCCTTTACTGTTTGTATAAGGTTGACAAAGTACCACAGCCAAGTGTCAATGCATGCACTCAACTAATAGCACACTAATTGTTGTTGTCCCTACAGCAAAACAAACTTTGATCTTGCATCTTATCTACTGTACCATCAGTACGAGGCTTAGATGATGAAAACGAGGCTGATCGCTAAAACTAATTTCCATGCATGTTAAACACTACAATCGTGACAATAGATAGACAGGGGAGCGAGGGCGAGCCAAACCACTGTACGTGGGGTCGGAAGAGGCATGAGCGTTAGCGAATGCAGCGCACGAAGTGCGCCAACAACATTAAACTTTTTCTACTTGACGGGCTCCGGGAAGCGATTGTATGCGAGCGCCCCCGGCTAGTCTATATATAATAAAATGTGATCACACGTGACCCGCCGACTGTGAACAATGCCGCATTGTTTCTTGAACAATCGACGTTCGAAAAACAATGGCAACCTTCGACCAAACAATGGGATCAAAGGAGCGGGGCTTGATATCTATATACCTATAAGGCTTTTTTTGGGGTGCAAATAAGGGTGCAAATTGGTACAGAAATGGTCGCGGCATTGTGCTGACCAAAGTAAGGTATGTGGCTGATTTCTACTCCAAGCGGTTCAGGAGTTATGGCCCATTTTGTGTTCCGACCTTCTAGAAAGTTCCTAGGACGGAGTTAATGAGATGCAAAACGAGCAGGGAGAAGCACATGTTTTTTTAGTTGAATAGGCGGCAAGTTGCTCGGGTTTAAACGCGAATACATGTCGGAAATCAATTGTAAAGACGTGTCAATTGTTGTTAAGACCTGTAGAGACAATTGGTGGACAATTATTTCAAGGTATTTATATGTTTTTGAATTTTTTTTAGGTGAAATTGCATTCAAATGAATGAAGCAAAGACCAAGTGGAGACAAGTTAAATTTTGGACAGTATTTATTATTTACTTACAACAAAGACTTTAGCTTAATAAGAAGAGAAACAATAAAAACGATTTTTCGCAAAGTCCTTCCAGTAAGTAATGAAGTAATGAAGTAATGAAGTAAATTTTACCCACAGTTTTCTACTGACATAATCCTGTTATGTACAGCTTGCTCAACTGTGAACAACGTATGAAACAATTTTCAATTAAAATTCAATAAAACAATTAGTATCATGGGTTTATTTAGCTACTATTTTTATTTTAAGATATTAAAAAGAATTCAAAAACGTTTTGTCTAAATATTTACATATTTACAGGTGTAATTTGTTATAAAAATTGGCCAGGTTTGTTGTCATTAAAAACGATTTCAACTGAGTTTTAAATGCATCTTTTTCTTGAGTCGCTCTAATATGTGATGGTAGACTATTCCATACTTTAGGACCTGCTCTTGAGAATGCCTTTTCTCCATGTTTTGTTTTACACATTGGAATTTTGAGTTGCATGGTGCGCTCATTGAGGACCTCAGTTTTATTTTTTAAAGATATGGGGGCACAACCCCAAACACAGTGATGTACAATCAAAGAAGTTTTAAAAAGTATTCTCTCGCGCACAGGTAACCAATGGAGCTCATTAAACAATGGGGAAAGGGGCTTCCTATCAAATTTTCGCCTATTGAATACAATTCGAATAGCTGTATTTTGGACCGACTGAAGTCTTTTAATGAGCTTTGAATTTACATTGAAAAGAAGTGAATTGCAATAATCTAGCTTTGATGAAACAAGTGATGTTATTAATGTATTAAGAAATTCCTTGGGTAAAAAACATTTTATTTTAGTGATGTTGCGTAGAATGGAGTAACAATCAGCAACAACCTTATTTATGTGTTGCTTATGTGTTGCTTATGTGTGCTTATTATGTATTATGTGTTCCAGTGAAGTTGTATACTTTGTATTCACTTTTGGCATAGCTTTAGATCATGTAATGTGGTAGAACTTTTATCAACATTGCAATTTGATTATGTGATTACGTTCACTTACGTTGTTTATTTATTACGCAGCCTCTTTTTATATAACTTTTTGTAACATAAATATTCAAAGTTACAAAATTGTAGCCGTCGCTTTGTTTCATTATTTCGGAAATTCCCGGCTTTTAATTCTCAGTGATGAAACTGTGGAAAATCCAGAATTCAGAACAAAATAAAAATTTGCAATGTTGACCAATCAGAATGCCGGTTATCAAATCCCTGCAATTTGATTGGCTCCGCCAACTTCTTGGCAGAGCAGCCCACTTTTTTAACTGTTAGTAAATAAGTCCCTGTGCGGAGTTGTTCAACGAACGTATCACAGGGACGCAATGCAGTGAGTCTACAGTTAGCAGATCGACAATCAGCCGTTGGTGCAAGGACGTTTTATCCAATGCTGGAATTGACACTGAGCAAACAGGAGCTCACAGCATCAGGTCTGCAGCAACATCTTATGCCAGATTTAATGGTCTACCACTATCAGTTATACTGAATGCTGCATGTTGGACTCGAGAAACAACATTTCAGAGATATTACCACAAAACTATTGATAATCATGATGACTTAAATTTTGGACAGTTTATATTAGGTACGTAAACTTATTAAACAATATTACACTTTCAAGCTTGTGCTTTGTTTACTTTGTTAATTGTTATTCATTATTGGTTGTGTTCAGCACATTCTTTGTTCTTTACATTTTTTTATGGAAAAGTCTAGCACATACACTCTGAAATCTCATGTTATCCGTAGTGTAATGAAGATGAGGTAGAATTTAAAATTAGATGAGACTTACCTGTAGGTTGAAGTATGATTGTAATTCTACATCATCTTCATGCAGGAACGGAGGGATAACATGCCCTTCCCTGCATAACCCATCCCATATTTATTCAATATTATTGTTTTTGTATGTGTTGACTTTTCTCTCTAAAGCCTGATTTCAGTGGTGCATGCGCCGTGCTTCTCATGTTATCCCTCCGTTCTTGCATGAAGATGATGTAGAATTACAATCACACTTCAACTTACAGGTAAGTCTCGTCTAATTTTATATCCTTTCTTGCATGTAGAAATTTTCCACACACTTTTCCTTCTGGCTTCCATGACAACAGTAATTTTTTTCCCAATTACCGTTCACCATGGAAATAAAAGTAATCTAGAATTCAATTCAATTGTTGCTTTTTCAATTATATACCATTGAATTTCATTTTCTACAGTCCGAATGAGGCTCACCCTCCACACGCCATCTCACCCTTCCATGACCGACATTTTTTTCCAACTTCATACATCGAAACCCTGTGACCTCCACCCTTGGATAGATGAAAAGGCGTACTTGCACAAAAGAACAACACTAAATTCATAAAATAGTGGTAACATTGTAAAGTCAATCATAACTATTTAATAAATTGAACATAACATAACACTTTCCAGATTAGATTGTTTCTGTGAGGTTTTTATCAAAAAGTATCAATTTAATTTGACTTTCAAAAGTGAAATTCTACCTGTGGTGGAGTGTTCTCTCTTTCGTTGCAGGTTCTCAAATCAACAATAGATAAATCAACACTCGCTCTGCTTCGCACTCTCTGCTTCTTCAAGTTATTATTTCAAGAAAAAGATTAACAGCATCATACGTTTCTTTTAAAATTTTATCTTAAATTGAACATATATTTTGTTATTCTGTTTTCTTTTCCTTTTTTTCTTTGCTCTTTTCTTTCTTCTTTTCTTGCCTCCTTTCCTTGGTCCTTTCTTGATCCTTTCTTCGGTTCTTTTCCTTTTCTTTGCTCTCCCCTCTCTTTCTCCCAACAACATATGTATGTGCATCTCAGTTTCTTCTCTAATAACAAACCATCGAACACAGTCAATTCATCACAGCAAAGCAGTTTCTATAATAAAAATAGTACACAGTAATATTCAGTTACATACCCCATATCCCGCAACACCTTTCCTTCACCATCTCTAAGAGTGAATTTTAATTTTTCCTCCTTCACGACCTTCTTTGCAATTTGCCACTTCGGGCCACGCATCCCCTTGCTCTTATCCCATTCAACAACCTACAATACACAGATACATCAATTCATTATATAAAAAACTAAACAATGCCTAGGTCCAAATATCTTCACAGTTGTCCACCTAACTATTCACTTACATCAAATGAGTACATACCGTTCTCTCTTCTTTGTAAATAACGGTTAAGTTTAGTTTCGCCATTTTTCCTTTAAACTTCAATTCTTCGTACAATTGCAATGAAGGTTTTGATGTTGCCCTCCAAGCTTATAAGTCTTTAATCTAACTACACCTGCAGAAATAGATTCTCCCAAGTGGGGAATGACGCCACAAAAACAATTTGACTTTGAAGAGAATTCTAACAGCTGTGTTTAAGAGGTGACTTCCAAACTTGCTATTGTCTAATTCTGCTCTTTTCGGAAAGTGCCACATGGGAAGTCTGTAATAATTGATGTTCAAAGTCGAAAAAAACAATTTCATTGTGTTGGCCGCAAAAAAATTTAACCCCTACAATTTTAAAATGTCCACCCACTTTCCCTGAAGTATCCCATAGGTTTTCCCAACAACCTACAAACTTCTAAAAATGCCCAAAATTGGTAGAAATCCCTACGCGTGGCAAGACTGAATGAAATGAAATGTTCGATTGGATTCAACGTTACATACAGTCGCTGTATGTAACGTTTACCCAATTTAATACACCCCAGGTTCCCCAATTGTTAACATGCTATTTTCAACATTTTCTTCATAAATAATATAACCGGTTGCATTTCTAACACTATCACATCCTATTTTTTCTTTCCACTCTTTTTAAGGGACAATGAACTTGCTCCTGGAGTTACAACCATGGCGTTTCAATACAATCTTTTCATACATTTATGGTCATCATTGTTCAATTTCCTTTTTTCGCTTTCCTTGGAACTTGAGTTTTTTCCTAGCTCAAACAGCTGCTGTAAAGGTGTCTGAATCAAAGGCTCCCGCCTTTGATTCAGACACTTTTACTTATTTTACACTTTTACATACACTTTGACACTTTTAAACTTTTACCTATTACGTAGCGTTTTTATTTTGTCATTACTTTCATTATTTGTATATTTATATTATTAAATACATTCTGACACGCTTTTCTAACATTTTCAGCATGGAGGATGATTTGAAAACCATCGCAAAAACATCGCGCGACACAGTTGCACGTTTAGACCAAACATGAAGCTTCATCGAGAGAAACATACAACTAGCAAACCACTGCTTTCAGAAAATTCGGAATTCGAACCGGGTAACAAAGGCCAGAGTGAAAGGGGGAATCACCAGAGCGAAAAATAACGAGAAACTGGCAATGCAATTGTTAGAGAAACACTTCCAGCAAAAACTAGAACTATCACTCCAAGAAGATGACTTTGATGTCAACATGTTGCCACCAGATGAAATGCAGCCACAACAAGAACAACCACACCCTAATGAACTTAAACAAAACGATGAGTCCCAACCACAGGTAAACGATCATGAACCTAACAATAAGTGGGGTTGAAGGGGGCATGAGTGTATTCATTTTCTCAACAAAATCAATTAATTACAACATAAAATGCTACATTAATTAAGATTAATACAATTCAATACTAATATTTAACATGGTCAATTACAGAAAATAAATTTGTTGAGGAGGACAGATGGAAAGAACTTGTTTGACCTTTCAAAGCCATTGTCCTCTATATCAAATTGAAGTATGGCGTATGTAATTATCAACTATTAAAGACTTCTAATTTTAATTTTTTCTTTATTGCGAATCAGCAAAAATAAATCAGAGGAAGGGGAAGAGTAAAAGTAAAGTAGAAAGTTCAGGGATTGGTTCAAAGGTATATGATCAGCAAAATAAATTGGGTTCATTCATATTCTTCTAAAATTACTTGTTTCAAACGCTTGGAAAATAAATTTTTATTTGGGCAAGTCGAATGTCTTGTGGAATTTCATTCCAAATGTTAATACCATTTATCATGATGAAATTATGTTTGTAATTTGTTCGAGCTCTTGGTAAAAGGAAATTACCAGCTTTGGCATGACGGGTTTCAATATTATGCGATTTGTTGATTTTTTTCAAATAAATCAGAGAAAATAGTATCAATGTTACCTTTTGATACAATTCTGCTCTTTGAAAGTTTCGTTTAGATCTTCCCGTAAAGAAAAATGTATATCCTCATTTACAAAGAAACCACAGCCACCGTTTTTACTACTACCAAAAATGCCTTTGTAGCCATGATACCCATCTAAAGATAGTTGGTTTAGCAGTGCGTCATTAGATTTCGTATGCCAAGTTTCTGAAAGCGCTATGACAACAAAGTTGTTGTGAAGATTATGTGTAAGAATTTCAAGATTTTCTTTATTACAAAGTAGAGATTGAATGTTTGTATGGAAAATGCCGAAATGTTGATCAATTTTTAAATTGGTGATTAGGTTATGAAAATAATGAGTGGTATAATAATCAAAGTTGGAATGAAACTTAGCATAGTTTTCAATGTCTTTATCAAAGAGACAATCATGTTCTTCTAGATCAATTTGACAAAGATTTAGACTCTCTACTTCATAATAATCTGTTATGCTATTTTTAATTGTCTGACATTGACACATGAAATTTGAATTGAAAGCTAATTGCCGCACCTCACTATCAGTCAGCATTGCGAAAGGAGACCTTTGACCCGAACAAGTGCGGCAACACCATTGTTTTATTACATTAGAAATATCTGCTGATTGCCAATCTTGAAGCTGGGAACACGTTTTATGAGTGAAGGAATTAAAATCACTGCACGGAACTGATTTTTCAATATTTCTCACTGGTTTTTCACAAACGTTACATTTTCGATCAATGCCCTGGGACAAAAGTTTCATAAACAAAGCCCTGTTGTTTTCGCTATAAGGAAATAAAAAATTTTTAAATTTATTACCATTTAATCTTTGAAATGGTAGAGCACCCTTGTAACAATCAGGGCAAAGCCAGATATCGTTATCATTTTCTACAAAAAGTTGAAACCTTTTTCTATGAAGCGAAGAGCATTTTAAGTGATACCAAGAGTCACAAGCATCGCAGCAAATCGAGGAATGATTGTCACGCACAATTTTAGTGCATTTTGAACAGTCAAAATACTCATTTCTTAGGCTATCTATCGACATTTGATTTTACGGGGTTTGCGCAATGTTCATTAGATTTCCTATGCCTGAGTGAAGACCTATGCCTATCGAAGTTGAATTTATCTTCCATAGTGTAATTTCTAAAATAAATTAGGGGTAATTTAAATTCAAAAGACAAACTTACCAAAGCAGAAAATTTCAGAAATACAAGGTTAAACAATTTTATTTTCGATGTCCTTAATGTTAAGAATCTTGGCAGGGGCAGAATTTTCATCTTTTCTTGCAAAAACCATGCCGTTTCTTGTCCAGGAGAACTTCCACTCTGCCTTTTGACACTCGATTCTCGCCAGATGGAATAAATTCTTTTAGTACGGGCAAAGGGATTCATTTATAAAGATTTTGTTCTTTTTCTTCTGGTCAGCTACGGCAAACCCAAAACTTTCAATAGTTTTGTACCTGAGATTTTTCCGACTGAGCATGATCTGTTCTTTAATCTTTCTGTTCAAAAATTTGGCGATGATGGCTGGATTTCCTTTTGCCAATCTCAAACGATGACAAGCAACAATTTCGTGTGGGTGGACTTGGACTCCAATTTCCTTGCAGATCTGGAGAATGATTTTTTCCGAGTTTTCTCCGTCCATTTGTGGAATTCCACTGACTTCAATTGAGTCTTGTCGACTGTATTGTTGGAGATCGTGTATCTCATTCTGTTGACGAGTGATTTCCTTTTTCAGATCTTCCATTTCTTTCGATGCCTGACTTTGCTGTTCTTCGATCTTTTGTGGTTTTTCAAGATATTGTCTGCAATCTTTTTTGGTTATCATATTCCTTGCTAATAAATTCGGCTGATTTTTGATAGCTTGCAATCCTTTTCTCCATTTCTGCTAATTTCTCCACTACCATCAAGTTGAAATTATCGAGTTTAGTTATAATTTCATCCATGCGTTTGGTCATTCTTGCGTCTTGCTGTTTGAACATATCCATCAAATCTTGCATCTTTTTCTCCATTTTGACAGAGATAAGAGTTCAAACGTTTGATATCTCGTAAAATTTATTGAACCATAGAAATAAAGTAAAAAATAAGAAAGATAACAAATTAAAAGGAAACAAAAATTAAAGCATATGTGATCCTTGATAATAATCCCAACGATATTACAGAAGCGAATCTCAGAATTTGAGGAGCTCTGAAAAACACGTCCGCTCTCCAAAGTCGGAAGTCTCAAGATTAAGATCTTTTTTGCAATTATTGGTAACTTTTTTGTAAACAAGATCTTTTTATAATCTTTTTTGTAATTAGCTTACTTGGAAAGTGATGTATACTTATATTAAAACCCTTCGCTGTCCGAACTGTCACTTGCACTGCTAAAGTTTGATGAACTGCCCGTAATTTGCTCTCCTGAATGTCTCATCTTCTCTGTCGGCATCTGGCTCCATGGCAAACGTGCCTTGTAAAAACTAACTCGTTGTGGCCTTGCAAATCGTGGTCTTGGTCTCGCTCCTCCTCTCCTTTGATTTACGCCTTCACCTTCATTGTCGGCACCGGAACCATCATTTTCTTTTCCCTGCCTTCGCCTGTTAGATCTTAAAGTAGGTGGAACCTGGAATCCAGTAAACTATTCTGGCATCAAAATGTTGTCCTTGTCGGGAATCTTAAGGTCAAACACTCTATCCGATAACTCAAGGAGACTGTATATACGCGAATGAAATAAAACGTAGGAGAAATAAAATGTACGAGAAATTCCCTGCTTACCTTAACCTACGACGATAACAGATGAGGTAAATCCAATACAATTACAGCAAACAAAAGGCTTACTGATTGTCTCAACAATGTATTTAACAAGTAAAAATGCTACGGACGGTAATAAAACATATCAAAAGATTAAAATACACTAATATAGGTGATCCAAACAGTTACACCGTGAATTGGTCTTCATTTTCAAAGCCACTTAAGGCCTTACGCATGAGCAAACATAAATTTCACGATACCTCTGATGTATCAGTGACTTTATCTTTCTCTCTTTTCTCTTGGTCGCTTTAATATCTTTTGTTGACAGTTATCCGCAGTAAACTTTCACAGGACAAACACTTTTTGTGAATCAACTATTTTCAGTTATCGGCAACTGAATGATGCAATATATATATATATTCCAATAAAACAAAAGCCAGCTATAGGGGGCAAGCACCCCTATTTATATACTTTACTTTGGAATCACCCAACTACGTAATCAAAATGATTATAATAATTAATTACAAAAGTAAATAATGACAGCATGTTTCGTCCCAATTCGCTACAGTTTTTGTCAGGGACTCGACATATCTGTGCACAAAACTTCTTGTTAATGAGGCCATTACGTGGGTTTCTTCCCGCACTCCCCTTTAGCAACATGTCGACTTGCACCTTGCACCGACTTGCAACTTTTGATATTTGTTAATCAGCACATCCTTTCTTTTCCGTCCAGAATTACAAGGATTTATCTTATCAGTTGAATCCTCGGTGCAATGTATCCAACAAAAAGCTTAAGTTGGATCTTCTTATATGTTGCAGGAAGCTTTGAGGGTCGGGGATTATGGTCTGTGTCGTTTTTGTCTTTTGCTGATCATAAAGACGCAATCTGGTCTCAGCAATATCTTCAGTTTCCTTTCCTTTATACAAATGCAGCTGAATGAAGCACAACCTGTAACAGAGTGAAATGCTGGCAGGCATAAACTAGCTTGTGGGCCTATGTGCTCAGAAATTCCTCCAATATCAACAAAACTGTCAGCTTCTGTTTGCATCATCCAATTTTTTTCTGGTAAAAGTTTTGCGTAAGCGTAAATGATTAGGATTACAACATCAGTGTCTTTCGCCTCAACAACAACAGATGTATTAGCTTTAGAAGCATGCAGCACTAACTGGGTATCAGCTTCGTGGTTGCTTAAAAAGAAGAACAATATGGTACGTTGCTTTTTAAATAATCCTGGTAAATTTTGCTCGTGGAATGAGCTGGGAATCATCACCTGTATGCAGTCTGGTTCCGACCCCACGGTGTATCCTTTCTTGCTCTTTAACAGAATATTATTGGTTATCTGCGTAATTGTTGAATACTATCACAACTTCTGATGCATTTGTGGATAATGGAGGACTAAATGCCCGTAGAAGCGCTCCCCAGAGATCGGACCATGTCTGTTGGAATGAGATTGCTCTTATGACAGCCATTGCATCATATATATTAGCTGCACTCGAAGGAGC
This sequence comes from Sanderia malayensis, assembly GCA_013076295.1. NCBI lineage: Eukaryota > Metazoa > Cnidaria > Scyphozoa > Semaeostomeae > Pelagiidae > Sanderia > Sanderia malayensis. The sequence continues at coordinate 2,209,170 of RQOL01000374.1, read as the reverse complement.
TGAGTGCTTCAAGGCATCAGAAACCTCAACAAGGTGATTGCGGAACAAGTGTTTTGTGTTTGGCTTGTTTAGGATGCCTTCTGGCATTGCGATTGCGAGTGGATATGTCGTCAGAGGATATGAAAATGCATCTTTCTTATCGGGACATTTGGAGACAAGCAATCCTAGAGCTTGGTGATCCTCTTTCAAAACGGAAGTTGCTTTTGGAACCTCCTTCTTTTTCTCCATTCCTGCCATTAGCTCTTTATGAGATGATCGTGTCTTTATGAGTGTTCTGTCCTTTAATTCTTTTCTTAACCTTGCCATAACGTGTGAATTTGCGCAAAAATCTCTGGATGCCTCTAAGGATGTCAAACTGTTGATAGCAGGTTGGGTGATACATAATATCTGCAGCAAGGAAGTGAGAATTGGCAGTTGATACTCGTAACAGCTAGGCAGAGCAGAAAAGAAGTAGATTGTCTGAATTATCCTGGTTGATCATAGCTGTTTTTAGTGTTTCTGACCCTTGGGACAATTCAACACGTTGTAGCGCCTCAACACTTAGGCCACCTGACTTATTATTATTTATTTATTTACTTATTATTATTTTAATATTTATTTTTCTTTTGACAAACATAACATACACAATCTTGCACTTCTTTAGCAGGATGCTTGCTTCTACTTTGGCTAGAATTGTTTGCCATTGCCTTGGCACTTAAACTTGAAAGAACAACTTCTTTGACATTACACTCTTCCCTGTCATTCCTTGTCCCCTCTGCATTCTCTTTGTTTCTTTTCAACTTCGTTTCATTTGTAAAGTTTCTTCGACACTGGGCATGCGCTGTTAAAACCAAATTATCATTAACAGATAAATTATCTATTTTGGTAAAACACGATGAAAGTTTTGGCATCCAGATTGGGGTTCAAATTCTGCCCACTTGTTACCGTAGGTCAAAATATTTTCGAAACCACCTTTCCTGACATTGTTGTGATTCTCATTCGCATTAATCAATCCTTCACAAAAATGCAACTGGGCAAGCTCTTTGGATTGAGCGATACGACTGGTTCTCCAAGAGGAGTCTCCATCTTTGTCTCTCTAGGAAAAGAACACAATTACATTTTATATGAATAAAGATATTCATCAGTTTGAATATAGGATAGGCCATAGGCCACATTAAAAAGGATGAGTTGAAGCTAAATATTATTCACAGGTTTTTGGCAAAAAAAGAAATAAAGAAATAATATAGTATAATAATATAATAATAAAATAGCAATAATATTGCAGATTCGCGGAAGTTAGACTTTTGTTTGGTCTTTGTGGATTTTTTGCGTTCAGCTGTGTTTCTTTTAAAGGGATTTATGCGATGGCTGTTGATTGCATTGCAAATAAGCATAGGGGGAAATGTTTCTCTGTAGCTGAAAAGCAATTTGCTTTTGGGGTCTGTGAACAATTTCAGATTTGAAGCGAGGCTCTTAAAATTGTCAGGGTTGCCATTTGGCCTATTTGGAGGTCAAATTTGAAAAATCTGGTGTTATTTGGAACTTGTTTGGCTACCGAAAAATTGGTTTGGCCTCAACAGTAAATCTGGCCTGATTGAGAAACTCTGTCATGAATAATAGTTTCAGTCACAAATTCATCGAATTCACAAGTTTCATCCCTTCAGATCAAAGGAAAAGCCGCTACAACCGCTGACATCTGTCCATGACGTAATTATCTCATGGTGGGTCATTGTATGTGAAATTAGATTTTTGTCCTGTCCACATAGACAATGGTCATAGCTATATGGCCTATGGGGCGTCAGTGCACAACCTCCCCAAAGAAGACAATGTACACAAGAAAAAGAGTAGAAACTGAAATAATGTAGAGATAATAACAATTCAAGCAATAGCAGTAGCAACATTTACATTTGATTGGTGGAAAGATGGCTTAGTAATTATCATTTTTTTGTTGAATTCAACATCTGTATTTTCCATCGCGAGAATAAGTTCTTCAATTTCATCAGGGCTGTTCTCTTTGGCAAAGAACTCTTCAAGTGTTTTGGGGAATGCTGTTAATAAAAGCTGTTCACCATCACTTGTTTGGAAAGTGATCTCGCATGTGAATGTGATCTTGCACTTTGCGGCCAGCATCTTTCCTTTACAATGGTTGCATGTTACACATTTCTGACCTGGGTATGGTGAGACTCGCTTTCTGCACTCTTGGTTTACGCACGCGAAATAGTTGATAACCTTCACTGAAGTAACATCTGGGCAACATACTTTGTTATTTGCCAAGTCTGGCAAGATTTTTTCCAGTCCACATCAAACTGTAAGTTACTTGCAGTTATTGATGTTGAGAAAGTTGTGCTCAACTTTATGCCATTGAAATTGTTGGTCACAACATTATAAATTTTGTATGCAGTGTCCTCTTCAATGAGGTATTTTGGCCAAAATATGGTAGCTCCACAGCTGTGGAAGAAGTATTATCATGAACAACAACAGCAACAGTTCTTTAAATAATGCTGATGGCTGCATTATTTTCTGTTGTGTGTGTTGCTCTCTTCAATCTCACCATGGACAAGCCTGATCCTCTGCTTTCAGATATTTGCAAGAAGATTGACAAGCGGAGACTTCTTGAAAATGAACATCGGGCAAAACGAAAGGCATGGCCTGGCAAGCTTGCTGAGGCAAGTTCCTGTGAAGAGTTTAACGAGACTTCTCTTAAATTTTTAAACGATTTGAGGGCTCGAAGTAGACAAGAAAATAGGCCTCCAATTTCATCTTCTTCAGCAACCAAAACCAACAAAAACAGGTTAAGTCTTGCATACAAACCACTTGATCATGCTGGTGTCGTTGATGTTAGCATGGTAGAGGAAGAGGACTTAGCCTCTGGTTATGGTAGCCCTGATAAAAGTTCTCCCCCATCCCATTACTAGCAGATTTTGACATGGATGCCGATGATGACAATAATTTTCCACTCTCTATTTCCAAAAACGTGAAGATGAACTTCGAAAACACTGATAAAGTAAGTTATTTATTAGTCACAGATATGATAATCTTGGTCTTACAATCGTAAGGATGCATAGAATAAGGATATCCATCTCTTAGTGTCCTTTGTCATTACTTATTATTATCACTATTATCATTATTACACTTCATTTCATACCTATTTATTATATTTAACTGGAAAAATTTCTTGAAGCATTGTCTTCATTCATCTAATGCTTGCTTCTTAGTTTAGCTAATGGTATTAACATAAACCATAATGTGTACATAACATTATACCATAATGTGTACATAACATATATTAATTAATGCAAATCTTCTACAGTATAACAACTGTGAAATGTGAAATTGTTATTTGATATATTTTTGGTTTACAATGAAACTTTCACATAAAATAAGAATATTTTTCTTTGTTTTGTCTTGTCTGTTTTATCATATGAGTGCAATATAATTGTTTGCAACTGGCATAAATTTTCACAAAATTTATTTCTAAAAATAAGAACAAATTATTATCTTGATAACATGCTTGAATTGTTCCCTCTGTGAGTTTGAAAGAAAAAACATGTATTGTTGGTTTGCTAAATTCATGTCAAGCCATAATGGCCATTTAGACCCAACCTCAATTTATTAATTTTAGGGATATTTCAAACCAGATCCAGTCATAAATTATGTTTATGAACTTGCACAGAGAGGTGGAATATCACCAGTGAACCAAGACTATACGTGTTTTTGCTTGCTGGACTTTGATGAAAAACAAGGAAGCTTGAAGGTATGTGGTTCTGTCATTAAATCTTATTGGTTTTTCTGTAGCCATTTTCTTCATTGAAAATATGACCTTGCTATAAGTACTTTGCTTTGCAGTGTTTCTGATTTTTTTGCTATTCTGAACTATTATATTATTCCATATATTATTTTATTATATATCATTTTATATTATATTATTCCGACTATTCCATTAGAATATAAAATTTAAATAGAAAATCGTCTGAAGATATTACCATAAAACAAATTATTTTCTTAGAATAAAGCAAAACCTCTACAAAAATGAAATAAATGTTAGATGCTTGTGTTCACACAGAATTATGGTCACAGCATTCCAGTGCTGTCAAACTTGTTGCATGTATGCTTTTTGCCACCTGGAACCTGGAATAATAATACACTGTAATAACAAGTGTAAAATTTGGGTAATTGAATTTCTCAATTCAATGAAAAATGTATTTGCATTGGATATTTTTTATTTGTGCACAGGAAAGGTCCTACGTACTTGTTATGCGAAAGTCAATAAAATTTGAGGACCAATGGAACTGGCTGTACGCTTGCACTTGCACAAGAGGGGATGTAAAGTATCTTGCGACGTCATCTCAAAACATTCCATTGTCACGGTTTGGTATGAAACAAAAAATAATTTATGAAGTTTTTCTCATTTACTGTTAGATAATAAAACATTGAAACATTGAAACATTTGGTGAAACAAATATTAGCTTAGCTGTGGGTACTATATTAAGCTAGGAACCCGATCCAAGCAAGATAATAGAAGAGTGGTAATTGGCATAATTTAGCCTGGTGTTATCTTGGTTGATGACTGAGCTTATGTCGTGTATATTTACAGACTTTGGGAATGGATACAGAAATGATTGTTTTCACATCAAATCGGCATTGCAATTGATGCTTAAATTCGATGCACGAAATAATATTGACCCCGAATCACACTTCAAAGATAAAGGTATGTTTTGCTGCCATTTACGATATATCTGTCTTCATTTTTCACTTTGCAAATTTCATAGCCCTCGTGAATGTGTTCTACTACCCTTGCTTGTTTGTAGTGTGTTTGTTTTGATTGTTCTTTTCAGTTGAAAAGACAGTTCAATTGTACTTGCTTATTGTGTTGCAAAGATAATTTCGTACAATTTTGTTCATTGTAAGACGCAATCAGGCATGAACAAAGCTCACATTGACTATTATCGCAAGCGTAAAATAGTATTTTCTATATTGTCTGGTTTCAGGAGGAGAATCTCCCGATTGCTGTCCTATTTTCGGTTTGTTTGGCTCAGATAATGTAGTTGCGGTATTTGACCAAGATAGAGATGAATATGGAGCAGTAACTGTTGTAAAGAATCGTTTGTCCTGTCTATCCTGTGTAAATTCTATGTGTTGTGCCCATATAGTTATCATGCGATCCTTTGAAGGATCTGTGCGTTTGCCTCCTACTGCCGTTAAAATGTTAAAAGAAACTGGAGCTGACGCTGCATTAAATGAAGAATTTGATGTCGATTCATCATTAGATGATATCAATGGCTGCTTATCTTGGAGGACAATTCCATTTGGAAACACGCATTTGGCCGAGAAAGAGTTGACTATAATAAACCTCTCATTCTGGAAGGGTCATAAACTTAGTCCCTACGATTATTAATGATCAACAGCATTGTGGCTTGTGCAGCAGCCTTTGGTCTCGAGAAAATAGCGTGGAACTTGGTTGGGTATATTGTAAAGACGCAAAGGTCTTTATGGATGTTGGAATTTGCTTCGCCCAAGGTACAGTAAAAACATTGTATCCAACTGTTGACATTTGTATCCAGTCATTTCAATTTTTATGTGTCGTTATTATTTTTATTTATAACATAAATCTTATAATTTTTCCTCTTTGCAGTGTATTATATCAAATGTAGCAACAAGGAATGCGAATACAAGTACCAATATGATGGTTTGGAAGATGGACTCTTAAATATGGGACAGTACCTCGTTAGCCGTAAGTTATTCAGAAGATTTATGCTCAGCTTTCTACGTGGAAGGTAAGCACCAAAAGAAATTAGGAAAACAAAAGCAAATAGGACAAACAGGCCCGTACCTATACAGGGGGTGTAAGGTGTTATACCCGCCCAAGCAAAACTTCTATCGGAAAATCACGACAGTTTCTATGTTTGTCGGCAAATTTTTAAATTGGTTGTATTCGGGGAATCCAAGAAGAAAATTAGGTGCTGTAGCATAAACGGAAGCTCATTTTGGTCAATTTATGTTTTCCAAAATGTGCCGACAAATTAAACACAAAATAGTTAACTAAACTTCAAAACATTCATGAAAACATCTCTTATAAATGGGTATTATTTGTGGGAACCACTCCCATTTTGTCGCCATAAATGTAAGCACGGTCCTACACACCCGCATACAATTTTTCTAGGAACGGCCCCAAGGATAAATTATCAAGATGTAAGAAATTATGCCAAATCATTCTTTTTCAGGATGCCTATTTACATTTTCCACTCCATTTATGTGCAAGAAAAGCGTGATGATGGTCTTTCTGAGTTGGTTGGAAATTTCGTGTACAATAAGTTTAAAGATTCGTGGTATTCTTATTTGAGATTAGCCAACATTGATGTAAATAAGAATTTCGAGTGTAGCAAATGTTTGAATTCACCGGCCATTTTGCTCATGGATGCGACGTCCTTGTCGTTTAGAAGAGAATTGACCCATTGGCGCTCATTTCTGCAAACAGTTGAAAAGGACTCTCCAGGAAACATACCAAGATATAGGTAACTATACACAAATGGCTGAGCTAGTCAATTAGCTAAGCTGTTAAACTTTTGAAATGGAACTAAAATTGTTAAACATTAAATTTCAGCAAATTCAAGGAGAGAATCATGATCAAATCGAAGTCCTGCAGAACTCTTCTTCTGCGTTACTGTAACAGTTCTCGACGCAAGAAGAACAGGCTCAGCAGAGATGAATACGATGAGCTGCTTGATTTACTGCAGATGGAATCACCAGATATCACTACATTGGTGAAAGAGATTAACGATTCTTCGGTAATGGAGGACCACCAATACACGAAACCCAACAAAAAAACACCGACGCTCTCGCAGCCTTTACTTGCCCACACGTTTGGGTTCCTTTTATTGAAGCATTGGGCACTTCAACCACTGTATGTGGAGTGATACATCAAGACGCAGATCTGTTGCATTCTTTAGAAGAGCTTATTGCTTCCAATTCAGTGACAAGTCCACAACTAAAGACGTTCAAGAGCTCAATGCCCATTCTTCACGATGTGATGGTATCACATGCCGATTTTCGATTTCCAAAGTCACTGATTCCTGTGCTGAAGCTCATGATCGAAAGGTCAAAAAACCCTTTCAAGAATGCACCTTCAACAAGTGTTTCAGCGTTATTGTTGACTAAAGATAGAGAATCACGATACTCACACTGGCCAAAGCTCTCCCAAGTTCGAGAGCGTGGTGTGTACGAAATGGATGTGAAAAGTGCCTCGCGATCTTCTCATAGTTGTAATAAAAAATGCACCGGACACCCAACGTTGTTGCCAGGAATATTCACAATGTTTTGTGAACACGGTGAGCATTTACTTAAATGTTTTATGACTCTATAAAACACTACAAACACTAGTCTTAACATCAATGAGTTGAATTTCTTTATAGAAATATGCTATGGATTTGAAATTATGTTGACCGAAGAATCGCCAGATTTTCCCTTCAGCATCATTTTCACACGACTTGAAAAAGGTTAGTATTGGTGGACTTATGTAAAATTATTCTGATTGGTTCAAACTCTTCGTATTATTATCAAACCCGGGGATTAGCACACCTGATTGAAAGTGAAGGGGGTAAACGGGGGAATGGGGATTTCTAAATCCACGCCCTCAGAGGGTCAGAAAACGCCATTTTCGTTCGATTATGGCTTTTCCGTGCACATTCATTTCATCAATTAAACCCGTCATTGAAAAAAGTGAGAACAAATGAATGGCCTTTAGCTCCCCTAACCTAATGGCTGTGGGGTCCTGGATCAAATCTGATATTGTCCTTTCGTTCCAGCCCCTGAAATCATTGTCTATGATAATGCATGTAGTTTACATGAGTACTGCTTGAACAGACAACCAAATTTCTAATCGATCGATTACATTGGAAAAATCATACAGGTAAGCAGTCATCATATTAATTATTCAATTTGTCTGACACGGGTTCTTCATATGCACATGATATTCCAATGTTTCCAGCAATCCCAACTACTCCATAAATCGCTATACCTTCTTCCTTCAGGATGCTCCGAAGGATACAATCTGGACAGATATCTCTCGCTACGGCATAGAAATAGCCAAATAAATGAGCAAATGAATTCCTGTCTCAAAAGAATAAAGCCAACTCTCTCCTATATGACGCACAAAAATTTCATACAGCATTGTTCATTGTTTTTATGGTACCGAAATTTATTAACCAAGGAGAGACGCCAAAAAGCAAAGTAACCATTGACGTGAGTAAATTCTGCAATTTCTAAAACCTAGCTACATGTTTTTTTGCTTCATGAGACCAGTTTTGTGTTATGCTGAAGGCATAATTGTACTCCTGTGGAAAGACACCATATTTTGGTTCCTTCCACAGGATCGGGATTTTTACTGAAGTTATGTATTTGTATGAAACAAACTGTTCTGAATACGAATTTTTGATGTTTCCATCTAATGTTGTCATGATGAGACCAGTTTCGTGTTATTCTGAAGGCATAATTGAACTCCTGTGGAAAGACACCATATTTTGGTTCCTTCCACAGGATCGGGATTTTTACTGAAGTTATGTATTTGTGTGAAACAAAGTGTCCAGAATACGAATTTTCGATGTTTCCATGTAATGTTGTGTTGATGAGACGAGTTTCCTGTTATTCTGAAGGCATAATTGAACTCCTGTGGAAAGACACCATATTTTGGTTCCTTCCACAGGATCGGGATTTCTACTGAAGTTATGTATTTGCGTGAAACAAAGTGTCCAGAATACGAATTTTCGATGTTTCCATCTAATGTTGTGTTGACGAGACCAGTTTCGTGTTTTGCTCAAGGCATAATTGAACTCCTGTGGAAAGACACCATATTTTGGTTCCTCCCACAGGATGGGGATTTCTACTGAAGCTATGTATTTGTATGAAATAAACTGTTCTGAATACGAATTTTTGATGTTTCCATCTAATGTTGTGTTGACGAAACCAGTTTCATGTTATGCTGAAGGCATAATTGAACTCCTGTGGAAAGACACCATATTTTGGTTCCTTCCACAGGATGGGGATTTCTACTGAAGTTATGTATTTGTATGAAACAAACTGTTCTGAATACGAATTTATGATGTTTCCATCTAATGTTGTGTTGATGAGACCAGCTTCGTGTTATGCTCAAGGCATAATTGAACTCCTGTGGAAAAACACCATATTTTGGTTCCTTCCACAGGATGGGGATTTCTACTGAAGTTGTGTATTTTGTGAAACAAAGTGTCCAGAATGAGTAGTGTAAAATGTACTTATCAATCTTACTTTCTCAAATCGTAGATGTGTCTGAGTATTGATGTTCGGATGTTTCGTCCTACTTCATGGCTGTTTGTCTCGTCTATGTGTATTGTACTGTCAATGATTTGGAAGTCCTGTACAATCGTACAGTCCTGTATAATTTAGTAAATTTGTCTACTGCAATAATAAATATCTGAAATATAGTTATGATGATTGCTTACCATTTTCATTACACATGAAATGTAATAGAGCATAAATGTTCCATAGTCCATGGAAGCAACTTGCTTTGGTATCTACAAATTTTATGTAAAACGCATGAATACCCTTACTAAGGGTGTTAACCTGCTATGGTTTAGCAATGAAATTTCCAATAAACCCAGAGCATAAAAATTATTAGCACAGCGATAATTATAAAAGTTAGAATACCTTATTGGAAATAAGGTTGAACTTTGTCACTGGTTTAACTTGTTTTCTTTGCTCGGCGTTGATAAATGCAATTAACATTTCCAATTGCCTTTCGCAACTCGTTTCTCCCATTGAATCCAATACTGACATCCTAGGAATACCATGAAATAAAAATTATTTGTTCGCAAATAAAGTCAAATACAGCAGTGTGCAGTTGAAGAAATGTTCTCAGCATACATATGTCAACGTTAAAGTTTTGACAACACCCTTTTCAGATTCACCTTCACGACAAATAGACTTTCTTGTTCTTTTTTATATATTATCCAAGTCACATATAAAAACACTATAATAGTAGACCATGGAATACTGTGGAATATAGGGTACAACATTAATTGTGTACCAAGATACGTACCAGTGTTCTGACAGCGAAAAGATGATCATTACCCAATGCCAAGAGTCACTATAAGCAAATATAGGTAAAATGTAGTTATTCATTGAGAGAATCAAGTCACCAATATCACATCATGAGTTTTGTGATATTACAAAATCAGATCAAAATAATACAATATTTGTAACTTCCTTAATTACCTCAAGACACAAGGAAAGATAACAATATCGTGACTCAAAATGTTATCTCTTGGAAAGATGGGTTTCCGACAAGAGTTACTTGCAAAAATTTGGCAAACATCTTCAGTGTTTGCAACGAATACATTTCAGTTTGGAACAATGATGTTTTGCAGTACTCTGAAAAATATTGTTTGCGAGTTACATTTCATAAAGCAAGCAAAGATAATAATCTTATCGAAGATATACGACATACGCTGATCTTCTCACCTAATATAGAAGTTTACCAGCGAAGAGGAGAATCCAAATGAATGCAAGCAAAATGTATAAAAAAGTGAAATTATGACCACAGATTTGCATGATTTTGGTTTCGATACTGCCTCGGGCCATTCCAAGATGCTGTGAATAAATATAGTATGAACAAACTGGACATTTGGTTGGTAGTCAAAACAAGAATGATTTTTTGCTAAAAATGAAAATACAGTCTACTCTCCATACGTGGATAAATGGACTTTCGTTTAGTGGAGCCAATTTCTCCGGTCCCGTGCAGGTTCCACTTATCAAGAGTAGACTGGAATATCTTTATTGCTAGAAGTTACAAGTGAAACAGCAAAGAATTGACGCATACCTTGCAGCAGCATTGAAATGATGAGCCAAAAGATTCATATTACCTCTTTGAAGCTTGATGCAAATGTCCTTCTCTAGACAGGAAACAAATTCTTTTTTGTGCACTGCTATGCCACTGCACACAGCATTATAATGGAGATAGCACTTTCTACATTGCACCCATTCTTCCTTCTCACCACTCACTGCAATGCAACCAAGTAGCTTCCTCCCAGCACAGAACTTTGTAACAATTTTTTGTTCCTGAAGATTTTCAGGAAAATTCCTTGGAGCTGCAAATAATTATTCGCGAATCGCAAAGATATAACTTATGAATGATGTTCTGAATGAAGAAGATGGTCAATATTTAACTTGCAAAGTACTTACAGATTTTCCAGACAAGTGGAACATAATGATTTGGTTCTTTCAAATCTGTGGAAGCTCCAACAAACATGACGTTTAATGGCCTCTCAATGAGTTGTTGACGGCAAATACATGGTGACATTAGACCGTGGTAAAAATCACTGTACGAACAGTGCAGATTCACATTACGATAAAGACTTGTTCCAAGAAGCCGTATCTGTAGCAATCCGGCAAAAATGTTTGTGTTAGCTATAATACCTACACCTCGCTGAGATGCCAACACTCTTGAAAATCCCGAAGGTTTCTGCTTTAGAGATAGTTAACTATATTGTGTTACAACAATATAATTATGTTAAAGCACAATAACCTGCAAACGATCTTTGGAATGTAAGTTCCATGATTTCGCTGCGTATGGCAAATCTTAATATCGATGTTGCTGTAGTGGCTGTAGAGCTAGAAGGACGACGTGCATAGGTTTCGGCTGCCAAAACACATACAGCATTTGCAGTCCACTATCTCTAGTTATGTACAAATCTCTATACTGGGAAAAAATAAATCCTGATCAGTAATTTTAAGGAAACACAAGCCACCCCTCTATTTGTTTTCAGACTAAAGTAAATTGCTTTTTGGCGACTAACCACACAACATACTGATTAGATTAGTTACCTCATTTACAAAATGTTCAGCATGATCAATGCCATCCACAGCAGCAACAAGACGTAGAATTGGAGCAACAGCTTCCGTGCCAAAAAGAAGTTTTCCGACGGAATTAAACAAACAGTCACCGTTACCAGTGGCTGTAAGCACTTGCATGCCATCTGGAACAATATCCAAGTTGTTATATCTGACATAAATGTAAACAATTATGAAAAATTCCTACAACCTTAATACCAAAGTGTTGCATAAATACACAACAAAAGACACAAGCAAAGCGGCATAAACTTACAATTCATCAATAACAGATACTGATGATGGCATTGTGTGCATTGTAAATTCGTCTTGATGTCCTGAGAGGAAAATCTTGCATCTCTCAACAAAATTTTTATCTATTTTAGATACCTTCCTCAAAAAGGACTCCCATCTGGTATCCGCAATAGCAAGCAGATGCTTTTTGGACATAATTGCCTGAAGAAAAAGAAAAGTCATCCATTGTAAGATCCTTTCTTTGATTAGTAGTTCTAATGTAATGCAGTAAACAATCGCACATGAAAACCAATGGATTAAGGACCTTTCAGGCAACAATGGAGAACAATGGACTGAAACGCCAAAAGTACAATGCAAACTTGTCCACTCTACCTCTCCCATAGATGCGTGTGAACTCGTTCCTCGTTCCGCGAATCAAAAATGATACTTACCACTTCTTCAAATATGTATTACAATTCGTTTTTGTCATGTCTGAATTTTTGTCCATCAACACTCCATGACATCAAACTTCTATATACTTAGGCACTTGAGGAAACATGTTGCAAAAACGTATACCGCAACAACAACAATAAAAATGAAAACAGGGCTAAGTAGAATTCACACTACTGTCCAAAATATGACCACTAAACGGTAGAAACGTAAAAATTTGTATCAGAAGTCGAAACACTCATAAAATATTACTGTAGTCATAACTTACCATGACGTCATTATGATGTCACTGTTAAAATTGCCATTTAATCACCTGAAAACAAAATAATTACAAAAAAGATCTTATTTGAACAAAATCAGAAGCCACAGGTCAAATCGTAAGCTGGATAATTCACAAAGGGAGAGTAGTACAGGGAAGGGACAGGAAAAAACCAGACACAAAGCCAGAAGGGGCGGAGAGCATTGCAATAAACTAAATGAGAAAGTCATTTTTAAGGATACTTTATACAGAAGTCATATGAAATGTTTTTACAAAAATGCAGACTGCTTGCTGAACAAGAGACTTGAATTATCTGCCTTAATCGAGTTAAACTCACCAGATATTATTTGTGTAGTTTCTTGCCAGTTCAAGAAGTTGAGTTGAAATTGGATGGTTATGACCTTTTTTCTAATGTTAATGGTTACAAAAGAGGAGTGTTAATAAAAACAAAGAAACTCAGGAAGTACAAACTAGATCAAGGCAACTATGATCAGCTGAAAGAAAAATTGCAAAATATGATTGGAAGAAAGACATGTTAAAATTAAATTGCCAGTGTAGCTGGGATTTGTTCTCTGACAGAATGAAAGCTGAAATGGATGCAACAATACCTAAAACATCACCTAGAGTATCAATACAAAAACGTCCTTTGTGGATAAATTCTGCAGCACTTGTTAAAGTAAAGAAAAAGTTATCAGCATACAAAAGATATATGGAAACAAAAGAAGGGAAAGACTATTGTGAGTATGCAAAGGCACAGAACCAGGCGAAATGGGCTTGTAGAAGTGCTGGGAAAGAGTTTGAAAAGAAAGTTGCTAAAGTGGCCAAAGATAATCCAAAAGCTTTCTTCCAGTATGCTAGAGGCAAACTTAAGACAAGGACATCAATCCCAGATCTACAGAAGTCAGATGGTTCTGCCATAAATGGTGATAAAGAGAAGGCTGAAGCCCTAAATCGCTTCTTTAGTAGTGTATTTACCAAAGAAGACTTGAAGGACATTCCACAATTTCCAATTATAGTTGTACTGCAAGATTTGAAGATTACTGCTGAACTTGTTGTGCCAAACGTTAAGACTCTAAAGCCAAACAAGTCCCCTGGTCCTGATAACCTACACTCGAGAGTTTTTATAGAAGTGGCAAATGAAATTGCCGAGCCCCTTGACATTATAATACAGAATTCACTTGAAGAAGGGTTCTTACCACAAGATTGGAAAGATGCAATAGTTTCCCCAATTTTCAAGAAGGGGTCTCGGTCAATCCCAGGAAACTATAGACCTGTTAGTCTCACAAGCGTAGTTTGCAAAATAAATGAAAGCATAATCAGAGATCATATTCTGCAAAATTTGTTAAAGAATAACCTGTTGCCTTGTTGTCAGCATGGCTTTGTAGAGGGGAAATCATGTATTACGCAGCTGCTTGAATGTTTAGATATCTGGACAAGCATATTGGATTAAGGTGGATGTCCTGATATAGTCTACATGGACTTTTCTAAAGCCTTTGACAAGATGCCTCATAAAAGGCTTGTTAGAAAGCTCAAGGGACTTGGTGTTACAGGCTCCGTGATAAATTGGATTTATAGTTTTCTCTCAGGGATAAGGCAAAAGGTAATGGTTAATGGAGAAGAATCTACCAGGTCCGATGTAGTGTTGGGTGTACCACAGGGTAGTGTTTTAGGATCTACCCTGTTTGTATGCTACATAAATGATCTACCTGAAGTAGTTCATACCACAGTAAAGATATTCGCTGATGATACTAAAGTTTTCACAGACGTATCGACTGAAGGAGGCATTATAGAACTTCAAGAAGACATTCAATGATTACAGGATTGGGCAAAGAAGTGGCAGCTTACTTATAACATAGATAAATGCAAGGTTATGTATATTGGTTTAAAGAATCCAAAGAATGATTATGTCATGGTTAGAGATGGTGAGGAGATCAAGTAAGAAAGCACAGTATTAGAGAAAGACTTAGGCGTTAATGTGGATGATAAGCTCAAGTTTGATCGGCATACAGAGATACAGGTTAACAAAGCCAATAAGATGCTAGGTATGATACGAAGGGCTTATACATATCTTGATACAGACAGCATGAATACTCTATAAAAATCAATTATTAGACCACTGCTGGAATACGGCCATGTTATCGCACATCCAAGATACGAAAAGGATTGCAAATTGATAGAACGAGTGCAGAAAAGAGCAACTAAGAGGGTACCAAAATTACAAAATGTCGAATACACTGACAGGCTCATGGCTATGAAATTACCGTCCATGTATTACCGCAGTGAGAGAGGAGATATGATTGAATGCTACAAAATCACTCATGATAAGTAAAAATTAGAGCCCCTATTGGAACTTGATAAAGACACCAGCAGACGTGGTCACAGCTTTAAACTTGTGAAACATCATGCCAACAAAACTGTAAGAAAGCATTTTTTCTCTGAAAGAGTTATAAAAAACTGGAATTCCTTATCAGAGGAAGTTGTAACTGCACAATCAGAAAACGCTTTCAAAAACAGGCTTGACTGGCATTGGAAGGACAAGCAATATGTTATTAGATAAATTTGTCTCCCATTGCCTAAGGGGGCAGTGGAAGCCCCTGGAGTGATATTTAATTACATTTATTTAAATTTAAAAGACTTTCGTACAGGCCTATTGGCCTATTTCGAAATTACTTTTATGTTTATATATTTATATAAAATGCTGCAAAAATTCAACTTTAAATTGAAAAACTAGAACTGTAGAGTCTGTTTTTTGATAGCAAATTATGTCATGACGCCATGATGACATCACAGCCAAAATTGACAGGTTATCGCCTGGATACAAAGATATTCTGAAAGAGGACATTTCAAAGTATAGAAAACAGCAGAGAAACAAACCTAGACAATAAAAGCCGAAAGATTGGGCTCAGAAGACCTGTCTAATAAGCAGGACATTGCGCTGCAAACATTTTAGTTTTCTTAACAGATTCAAAAATTCACATGAATTGCGTAGTTAGCAGGGTGAAATGGACAATGGACAAATATTGTCATTTTGTGGTAGTTTAGAACAAGTATGTTATCACTAGTTTCTGATTGCTATTTTTAGATTGTTTTAAATCTCAGGATAAAAACAGTAGAGTGTAAGGGGGGTTCTGGCCCACTATCACGTTATGTATGACGTCATTATAACTGACTACTCTAACATCACGTGACGTCATCATAGAACTTGTAACATCATGTGATCAACCAGGGTTGTGGCGCACTATCACGTGACGCTATCACGTGACACATGACGTCATTACAATTGACTACTCTAACATCACATGACGTTTTTACAGATCTTGTAAAATCATGTGATCAACCTTTCATTCAATTTCCAACAATTAAAATATATACAACATTAACAATTAAACTAGATACTTGCAGGGTGCAAACAGTGCTGCTAAGAATTATGGGCAAAATATGAAATTTGTTTTGCGGCAGGCACCTTTAGTCATCACCCTTTTAAGCAGTTTGGAAATCCTAAACAAAATACAATTTGAGTGAGCATTTCCTGAGGTTCGTATTGATAAATCTTGGCATATTTACGCCGTCAAGGTTAGAGAAAATTATATGGTGGCAGATGGTACTATCTGGGGCAATGAGTTAGAGAAGAACAAGAAAAATAAAAGAAGCAGTATTCATAACATAAAGATTTGTAATGATATATATGTTAATAAACTATAAAGTGTTAAGCAGATATTGTCAACAGTTTTTTCTGGATATTGTCATACGTAATGTTGACCGTATCAATTTCTAAAATCATCTCCGTAAACTTTGGTGGTGCTATTGTCTGCAAGTCAGCATGACACATCAGAGCAATATCTTGCACCAGATCAGCAAAAACAGCAAGGTGCATAATCTTTTTGGTTTCCAAATCTTGGAAGCAGAGTTTTAAGAACCATTCTCGTCCACATTTTTTCAATTTGATGGACATTTTGCAGTTGTGGCAGTATGCAGCAGATCCTGTAATATTGATTCTTCTATTGCATATATAACAGCTGTGGTAATTGGAAATGCAAGAGACACCTACAATTTCTGCATTTGTTGTAATGGAAGTCAAAGAAGTGATATCATTAACTTCTGGCAATGACTTTTCATATGGGGTCGATTTCTTTATGGTTGTACCTGTTTTGGCTGTATTCACATACAATTCATTGTGCATCTTTTTCAGGCGCATTTGTGCAAGTTCATAGGTATTTCCTTCTTGCACACTGTCAACTTGATCCTCCCACAAGACCAATTTAATTGACCCAGATGGATCAACTAGATATGCTTCCTGCTTTTTAAGTTAGCCTCTTTGTGTCTTGATGCACTTTATTGCAGCTAACTTTTTAATGCATCCTTTCAATGTAACCAACTCTTCAAGAGCAAATTCTGATAGGCTGCTGATGGGAATGATGTGTGATGTGTCAATGGGTTGCTTATATTCAAAACCAATGCTGCATTCTTGAAATGATGTGTCATCATCAATGATATAGCTGCTTTTACCATTCTTTTTAGACAGTCGCATGTTGTTGATTTTGACCGGACTTTTGGAATTCATGAGGCGTTGAAGATGTGACTTTTTCTTGGGAGAGAAGCTTACTGCTCTTATTACATCCTCCTCGGTTTGAATGTTGCAATTGAAATAATTAAGATTGCTCGATGTTTGAAGATTTGAAACCTTATGTAT